>JBBPFD010000436.1:0-21298 GCA_038363315.1 Mugilogobius chulae
CTAATAGTTAGCATTTTTGCAAAGCATTTTACGTGCCCACTGAACGTATTTACAAGCAAATTACGTAAAATGACCACGTCATCAAATTACGATACATTCCCGACATTTTCAAAGCTTTTGCGCTAATGGCAAACTTACCCATTTTTAATAAAACATACTCATTTTTACATATAATAAAATAAGTACGTTTCATTATACAGGCCTATGTAAAATTAGTATGTTTTATTAAAAATGTAAAACAAGTACGTTTTATTAGGCTTATATGTAAACATAATTACGTTTTTATTATATATGTTAATAAATGTTTGTTTTCATTATGTGTAATTACGTTTTTTATGATAAAATAGGTACGTTTTATGGATAGGCCTATATGTAAAATTAATTATAGAACATATTTTTTCCAAGGCAGGACCGCAATCGTAGTCGGAATTATTCTTTTGGCAGAGGACTACAAATTAAAACAGACTTCATCATGACTGGAGTGACGCGGCCTACATTTGCAGGTGAGAACGCTGCACCTGCACAGACCTTATAAGCTATGCCATGCTTTTCAGGGCTAGAGCCATTTTGGCCACGTTTTTAAAGAAAATTCATTTAGACGTGGCAAGTATAAGTGTTACTAAGTGTAAGATTATATTTGCAAAGATTTAGGCTATACTTTGCACACGAGTGGATCCTGGCTATGCATTAAGATTGTGAACATGTGAGCCGCGTGATGAGAGAGAGAGGAGAGAGAGAGAGAAGAAGTGAAAAGGAAAAAGGATATGTAGAGAGACATAGGAGGAGAGAGAGGAGAAAAGGAAAGAGAGGAAAAGGAAGGAAGAGAGAGAAAAAGAGAAGAAGGGGTAAAGCGATGAGTGAAAATAACAAGAGAAATAAAGAGGGGGGGGAAGAAGGAGAAGAAGGAAAGAAAGAACAAAGGAGAAAGGAAATAGAAAGGCGGGGAAAAAAGAAGAGAAAGAAGAATAAAAGATAAGAGGAATAAAAAGAAGAAGAGGAGGAAAGAAATAAAGATAGGAGGAAGAGGGGAAAAAAGGAAAAGAGAAGGGGGAGAGGAGAACAAGGAGAAAGAGGAGGAAGAAAAGGAAAGGAAAAAAAGAGAAGGAGAGAGAAGAGGGAGAGGGAAAGAAAGAGAGAAAGAAATGAAAAGAAAAAAAGTAAGAGAAAGGAGTTGGAGGAAAGAAAGGAGAAAAAGAGAGAGTAAGAAAGAAGAAAAAGCGAGAAGTGAAAGGAATAAGAGGAAGGAAGGAGCGGTAGATGAAGGAGAGAAAGGAAGAGGGAAGAAAGGAAGAAAAAAGAGGAAAAGAAAAGAGAAGAGAAGAAGAAAAGAGAAGAAAGAAAGGAGAAGAAAAGGAAGAAGAAGAGAAGGAGGGAGAAGAAGAAGAGGAGAAGGGAAAAAGAAAGAGGAGAGAAGAAGGAAAGGTGAAGGAGATGAATGAGAGAGCAAAGAGGAAAGGAAGAGAGAAAGAGAAGGGAGAGAAGAGAAAAGAAAAGAAGAGAGTCAAAGGGGAAATGAGAAGTAAAAGAAAGTAAGAAAAGGAGAGAAAAAAGGATAGAAGAAGGAAAAGGGAAGGAAGGAAGGAAGCATAGTAATGAGGAGAAGGATAGAGAAAAAAAAAAGAAGGAGGAGGAAGAAGAAAAAAAAGATGAGAGAAGAGACAAGAAAAGGAATAAGGAGAAGGAAGATAAGGGGAAGGTAAAAAAGAAGAAGGAAAAGGTGGGAAAGGAGGAAGGAAAAGCAGAGGAGAGAGAAGTAGAGATAGAGGATAGGAGGTGAGAAAAGGGGAGGAGAAGAGGGAAAAAAGAGAGAAGAGGGCAAAGGAATAGAAGAAGGGGAGAAAGGGAGTAAAGAAAAAAGAAAGAAGGAAGAAAAAAGAGGAGAAGAAGACGTACTATCTTCTCTCTGCTCCTCTCGCGTGCCCGCCAAGGAGAGAAACGGCCGCTGTTTGTCGCACAGTTGCAGTTTTTAGTTGCACAGAAGAACTCCGGCGGTGACCCTATGGCCAATCCGCCCTTGCTTTGTAGGCCTACTCCCTATATTTTAAAATCAGTTAGACCTAATTCTTACATCCACAAACTTTTTATTTATTTATTTTTTAAGCACTATTCTGCCAAAAGTTTGTACTTTCGGGCACTAAGGTTTAACCTCAAATAATACATAGCCTATTTTGAAATAGCCTATTAAGATTGAAAAAATACAAAATGGCCAATGTGTAAACTCTGAAGCTTAGCAATAAAATACATTTGTGACAAATTGTGATGCAGTAGGCCTATAATGCGTTGTAAACTACTTTGAAGTTGCACCGATTTGGTGTACGGCCTTGTACCAAAATTAGGAGAAATATGAACAGAATTCAATAAAAAGTTTCATGCATTGACAAAACTGCAAAATTAAACAAAAACTTAATGCCCGACAGATCAAGGCCTTCAACCGCAAACCTGCCGCCTGTGCACAAATAATGGCCAAGGGTTTGTATGTGAATATAGTCCTAATGGGAAGGGACTGAATAGAAAAATAATGTTGTGTCTTACACGTTCTTAACGTAGATTAAATAATATTACGACAGCTGGTCTAGCCATCGTGTGCTCTAATTTATGGATTGAGGCAAGCGGAACCAAACAAAAATAATGAAATACGTAGCTAAAAAATAACTTTTCCTCTGTTCATAAACCTATCAATCACAGAGGAACATGCGATTTACTGTTGCAGGCCACGTGTAGAGGTCGAGTAGGCTACGTCTTGTGCGAGTATGAACAGTTCTGTTCACGTTACATTTTTCGTTTCTTACTTCTAGGTGCCTAAATGATTATCATGAATGGCATTATATTTGCTCATGTACGATAATTGGTCTGCAGCCTTGCTATCAAACTGTACCGGATAAAAAACATAGGCTATATTTTTCATACAACAAGTTACGTTCATGCATGTATTGAGACTCTAATAGTTTTTACCGATTTCCAAATACAAAACGTGTTTTAACTTGATTCAGTTTCAATAGCCTATAATTTAAACATCAGCGTATTCTTTTTAAACGGACCAAGTGGACTAGGACTTTGTCCAACTTCATGCAAAGATGGGTCTAAATAATCTAGGGTGTGCTCTTATTATGAACGCTTAAACCCTACAGCCTGGTGACCTAAATAAACATTTACCTGGCTGTCCAGCGTGGCGCTGATTGTCTCCAAACTAGGTCTTTGTTTGTCCGTCTCTGTAGAAGAGAGATGATCTGTCATACAATTCTTTTCTGTTGCTTACAGCGTGAACGAGTGTCTCCTTGCTGCTCGGCTCGCTGCACCTGTTCACATTGCTGCCGCCACGTTCAGTCGGGGGCGTGTACATTCACAGCGACTGCTCTGCTTCTACCACTCGCAGGCCCTGCCCATTGCTCGCTCGTGGTCGCGGTAGACGCTCGTTTGAAACGCTCCACAGTGAACAACGCGCCGCGCCGCCAGTGTGAGACGCTTCGCAACGCTGAAAACGCTCCTCTTCGCGCGTCTACATAGACTTTACATGGAACGCGTATGCCCGTTCGCGTTATATGTGAACGTACCATAATAACTTTGTCTCAGAGTCATTCATTAACTTCAACACATGAACCTTTTCTTTGTTTAACCATAATACAACTTCTTACTGGGTTCACAGTAGTCAGATTTTAGATGCTCTTATGAAGCCACAAGCGTGCGCCTGCTGCTTTAATTGCAATTAATTGTGATTAATTATGATAAAAAAAAAAAAAAAGGAATTTTAACTGTACATGTTTGTGAAAGCTATTTTTGTGCAGGGAAAATGTTTTAGGGAATAATGGTAATGTTACTACATGTATGTGTGTGACAATGTCAAGGACTTGTTTTAATAAATGTTCAAAAGAAAAAAAAAAAGAACAACTTCTCTGTAGAAAAGTGAGGTAGAGCCTAAAATAAAACAACAAATGCTTTCAAAAGTCAAACTATCTCATTATTTCTCTTTCTTTGTGAACAGATCAGAAGTGCAGTGTGATGATGTGACAAATGTGGCTGATTAAACTCAGACTTTCTTCAGCACAAATCATCTCACACTGACCCAGGACTAAAACAAGACTGACAAATGAACCTTTTGTACAGCCGCTCACAATAAAAACATTCACTTTAACCAGTCAGTCTGCTGCTTTTTTCAGCTGTTTTTGAGGAACATAAACTCAGTCTGAAGAGAGTGTTGGAGGCTGAAGCTGCAGACGGTTTCTCTGATCTTTACATCTCCTTCAGAGACGATCAGATCAAACTCTCCGACATCTTTAAACAGGTGAGATACTTTTATACAGTGCCTTGCGAAAGTATTCACACCCCTTGAACTTTTCTACATTTTCTCTTATTATGACCACAAAAATCAAACATATTTCACTGAAACTTTGTGTGAAAGACCAACACTAAGTTGCACACAATTGTGAAGTGGAAGGACAGTCATACATGATTTATTTATTTTTTTTATAAATTAAAACCTGAAAAGTAGGCGTGCAAAATTATTCACCCCCTCTGAGTCAATATTTTCTGGAACCGCCTTTTGCTGCAATTACAGCTGCAAGTCTCTTTGGGTATGTTTCTACCAGCTTTCCACATCTTGAGACTGAAATATTTGCCCATTCTTCTTTGCAAAATAGCTCCAGCTCAGTCAGATTAGATGGAGTGTGTTTGTGAACAGCAGTTTTCAGATCTTGCCACAGATTCTCGATTGGATTTAGGTCTGGGCTTTGACTGGGCCATTCTAAGACATGAATATGTTTTGTTTTAAACCATTCCAATGTAGCCTTGGCTTTATGTTTGGGGTCGTGGTCCTGTTGAAAGATAAACCTCCGCCCCAGTCTCAAGTGTTTTGCAGACTCCAATAGGTTTTCTTCCAATATTGCCCTGTATTTGGCTCCATCCATCTTTCCATCAACTCTGACCATATTCCCTGTCCCTGCTGAAGAAAAGCATGTCCAGAACATAATGCAGGCACTTGTATTTTTGAATGTGGGGATGGTGTATTTAGAGTCATGAGCAGAGTTAGGTTTCTGCCACACATAGCGTTTTGCATTTTGGCCAAAAAGTTCAATTTTGGTCTCATCTGACCAGAGCATCTTCCTCCACATGGTTACTGTGTCCCCCACATGGCTTTTGGCAAAGTGAAAACGGGATTTCTTATGGCTTTCTTTCAGCAATGGCTTTCTTCCATAAAGACCAGATTTGTGTAGTGCAGAACTAAAAGTTGTACCTTTGACAGATTCCCCAACCTGAGCTGTAGATCTTTGCAGTTCCTCCAGAGTCACCATGGGCCTCTTGGCTACATCTCTGACCAGTTCTCTCCTTGTTCAAACTGTAAGTTTAAGTGTGCGCCCTGGTCTTGGTAGATTTACAGTTGTGCCATACTCCTTCCATTTATGGATGATGGTGTAAACAGTGCTCTGTGAGATGTTTAGAGCCTTGGAAATCTTTTTATAACCTAATCCTGCTTTTTACTTCTTCACAGCTTTATCCCTGACCTGTGTGGTGTGTTCTTTGGTCTTCATGGTGCTGACTGCTCCCCAATACTCTCAAACAAACCTCTGAGGGTTTTACAGAACAGCTACATTTATAGTGAGAGTAGATTACACACAGGTGGACTCTATTTATTTGTTAGGTCAACATTGGAACCTTCTAAAGCCTCTAAAAGTAATGTGTTGCACTCAGAAAAAAAGGGGTTGGATAATTTTGCACGCCTACTTTTCAGCTTTTTATTTGTAAAAAAAAAAATAAATCACGTATGACTGTCCTTCCACTTCACAATTGTGTGCAACTTAGTGTTGGTCTTTCACACAAAGTTTCAGTGAAATATGTTTGATTTTTGTGGTCATAATAAGAGAAAATGTAGAAAAGTTCAAGGGGTGTGAATACTTTCGCAAGGCACTGTATTTAAGGATGATAAACCGATGAACATGGCTCAAATGTTGCTGTTTTAGACGACTTGTATTTCAACATAGTTTTTACTTCTCATGTTATTCAGACCACACTTTGTCTTTTGCAGACTCAGGATACTCGGCTCTCGTTCATCAGACTGGTGCTGACTGTGGGCGAGGCTAGAGTGGGGAAGACCTTCTCAGTTCTGAAGTTCAGTCTGGACTGGGCCCAGGGCTCAGAGAACCAGGATGTGGCTCTGGTGCTGCCTCTGTCCTTCAGAGAGCTGAACCTGACCACAGGGAGGCGCTACAGTCTGCTGCAGCTCATACATGAGTTCTACCCTCACTGCAGCTGCTCTCGCCTCACACTCTGCTCCACAGTAAAGTCCTGCTCATCCTGGACGGCCTGGACCAGAACCGTCTGCCTCTGGACTTCAGCTGTGAGGTCATCTCTGAGGTCACACAGGGGTCAGAGGTCGGCACGCTGCTGGTCAACCTCATCAGAGGGAAACTGCTTCCTCACGCCCTTATATGGATCAACTCTCGGCCTGCAGCGGCCAATCAGATCCCAGAACATCACGTCCAGCGCCTCACAGAGGTGCGAGGCTTCGTCACTGAGCCACAGAAGGAACACTTCTTCAGGACGAGATTCTCCGACACAGAACAGTGTCAAACAGTCCTGTCCCACATCAGAAGCTCCCGCTGCCTCCACACCATGTGTCAGATCCCAGTCTTCTGCTGGATCACGGCCACAGTCCTGGAGCACATGTTGAGACGCGCTCAGAGCGGACCCCTGCCCCAGACCCTCACAGACCTGTACGCTCACTTCCTGTTGGTGCAGACTCAGAGGAACAGAAAGTACGGAGCAGAGAGCAGAGATCCAGAGCTCAGCACAGCCGACTGTGATGTGCTGCTGAAGCTGAGCCGACTGGCCTTTGAGCAGCTGCACAAAGGAAACATCATGTTCTACCAAGAGGAGCTGCAGCAGGTGGGTCTGGACCTGGTCCAGGCCTCGGTCTGCTCTGGACTCTGCTCTGAGATCTTCAAACAAGAGAGCGTCTTCAATAAACAGACCTACTGCTTCAAACCTCAGAGCCTCCAGGAGTTTCTGGCTGCAGTTTACATCCACCACTGTCTCAACAACAACGACACACAGGTTTTACTCAGTCTGCTGGACCAAAGAGGGACAAAGAGTGTGACCTGAGTCTGCCTGAAGTCCTCAGAGAAACACTGGACAAACATCACTCTGATCTGGACCTGTTTGTGCGATTCCTCCACGGCCTCAGTCTGAAGTCTGGAGCTTTGGAGCCTCTTTTGGGTCTAAACAAAACCGACCAGAAAAACATCCAAAGAGTCACAGACAACCTGAAGACAGTGATCAGGAGCCCAGCCTCTCCGGCCAAACGTGTGAGCGCCCTCCAGTGTCTGAGCGAGATGAAGGAGCCCTCGGTGCAGCAGATGGTCCTGGACCTGCTGGAGTCTGGAGAACGACTGTCTGAGATCCAGTGCTCGGCTCTGGCCTCTGTGCTGCAGATGTCTGAGCAGGTCCTGGAGGAGCTGGACTTCAGAAAGTTCAGAGTTTCACTTGAAAGAAAACGAAGACTGATCTCTGCTGTGAACAACTGCAGAAAGGCTGTGTAGGTGACCTGCCTCGGCCCATCACAGGACTGTGCTCTTCTCTGAGTCTGAGGTTATTATTTACTTTTCTCTTTTACAGATTGACTTCCTGCAAAGTGTCAGAGACTCAGTGTAAACTCCTGGCTGCAGCGCTAAAGTCTGAACACAGTCTTCTGAAAGAGCTGGACCTCTCTTTCAATTACACTCTGGAGGATTCTGATGTAAAGTTCTGTGTGAAGGTCTACAGAGTCCACACTGCAGCCTGGACACTCTCAGGTCAGCTCCTCCTCCTTCATGAATGTGTCTTGTGTTTTTTGTTGTTGGTCTGAGTTCAGCCTTTAACACAATCCAATGCAACCTAATGATTGTCAAATACATGGGCTCAGCATCGGTAACACAGGGAGAACAAGCACAAACACAGTTCTATGGCGCGATAGAAAATGAATGAACATACAGTAAATGTGCTAGAATATCTTTATACAGCCCAGTTGTCATATTTGAATATAACACAGTCTGTACAGTTTGACTCTCCGGCTCTGCACCAGTGACTGTACAAGCCCTCAGACACAACACACTACAGATACTCTGACCTTCAGTCTCTGCTCTCTTCCATCACTGCTTATCACAGCTCAGTCCTCCACTTCTCACAACAGAAGCTTTGTTCCTCAGACATCTCCATCCTCAACAAGCTCTTTTACCTTCTGTTTAGTTTGTCCAGCTGCTTTCTGTCTGTGAAGAGCTGTGGTTTTCTGGTGGAAGCCTTGATGTCAAACCCGGTCCATCTGAAGACTCTGGATCTGAGCTTAAGCTCCATCACAGACTCAGGAGTGTCAGAGCTGTGCCGTTTCCTCCAAAGCCCACACTGCCAACTTCACACACTCAGGTCAGTGTTGTTCTCCTCAGGACTTCTGTGTTTCTCATTTAAAACTGTTTTTGTAATGAGCAGATGTGCTGTTGTGTCATAAATAAACTAAACAGATACAAACCCCAGATCAAAGCTCAGCTTGAATCTTTAAAGGAAAATATGATGTTTTATTTACACTGTTTTTGTCTTGTAAACATGCTGTTGAGAATCTTTACTCTGGCATCTTATGTATTAGACTTAAACAAAGTGTTTCCCACACCAGGAATTGATTTACAGCTCCATCTACTGGCTGCAAAAGAAATGACAGAGAAATAATCAAAGCAACATGATAAAATACTTTTAAAAGTCAGTTTGGATAAAATGTTTCCTGTGTCCAGATTCTAACGTCTGTGTCACACTGAAGGCCTCAAAGAGCAAAGAAAACCAAAATCTCACTTGTTCTGTATCAGGGCTTCACAAAGTTTCTCTTTGGTACTAAAATTATAGACATTTTTACCCAAAACATCAAACATTAAAATCTTTAGTTTACTTGCAGCCCTCGACTGTTGTTAAAAGATTTTATCTGCTGTTGTTTCCAGACTTATTGAGTGTGGTCTTTCGTCTGAAGAAGGCTGCTCTGCTCTGGCTTCTGCTCTGGAGTCTGGTTCCTCCCTCAGAGAACTTGATCTGAGCCACAACAACCTGCAGGAGTCTGCTGTGAAGGCCTGAGCCGCGGCCTGAAGAGTCCAGACTGTAGACTGGAGATCCTCAGGTCACCGCTGCACGTTCTCCTACACAAGTCACTTTAGAGTGTCAGGTCACTGCTGCACGTTCTCCTGCACAAGTCACTTTAGAGTGTCAGGTCACCGCTGCACGTTCTCTTACACAAGTCACTTTAGAGTGTCAGGTCACCGCTGCACGTTCTCCTACACAAGTCACTTTAGAGTGTCAGGTCACCGCTGCATGTTCTCCTACACAAGTCACTTTAGAGTGTCAGGTCACCGCTGCACGTTCTCCTACACAAGTCACTTTAGAGTGTCAGGTCACCGCTGCATGTTCTCCTACACAAGTCACTTTAGAGTGTCAGGTCACTGCTGCATGTTCTCCTACACAAGTCACTTTAGAGTGTCAGGTCACCGCTGCACGTTCTCCTACACAAGTCACTTTAGAGTGTCAGGTCACCGCTGCACGTTCTCCTACACAAGTCACTTTAGAGTGTCAGGTCACCGCTGCACGTTCTCCTGCACAAGTCACTTTAGAGTGTCAGGTCACCGCTGCACGTTCTCCTGCACAAGTCACTTTAGAGTGTCAGGTCACCGCTGCACGTTCTCCTACACAAGTCACTTTAGAGTGTCAGGTCACCGCTGCACGTTCTCCTACACAAGTCACTTTAGAGTGTCAGGTCACTGCTGCACGTTCTCCTACACAAGTCACTTTAGAGTGTCAGGTCACTGCTGCACGTTCTCCTGCACAAGTCACTTTAGAGTGTCAGGTCACCGCTGCACGTTCTCCTACACAAGTCACTTTAGAGTGTCAGGTCACCGCTGCACGTTCTCCTACACAAGTCACTTTAGAGTGTCAGGTCACTGCTGCACGTTCTCCTACACAAGTCACTTTAGAGTGTCAGGTCACTGCTGCACGTTCTCCTGCACAAGTCACTTTAGAGTGTCAGGTCACCGCTGCACGTTCTCCTGCACAAATCACTTTAGAGTGTCAGGTCACCGCTGCACGTTCTCCTACACAAGTCACTTTAGAGTGTCAGGTCACCGCTGCATGTTCTCCTACACAAATCACTTTAGAGTGTCAGGTCACCGCTGCACGTTCTCCTACACAAGTCACTTTAGAGTGTCAGGTCACTGCTGCACGTTCTCCTGCACAAGTCACTTTAGAGTGTCAGGTCACCGCTGCACGTTCTCTTGCACAAGTCACTTTAGAGTGTCAGGTCACCGCTGCACGTTCTCTTGCACAAGTGACTTTAGAGTGTCAGGTCACCGCTGCCGTTCTCTTACACAAGTCACTTTAGAGTGTCAGGTCACCGCTGCACGTTCTCTTGCACAAGTGACTTTAGAGTGTCAGGTCACCGCTGCACGTTCTCCTACACAAGTCACTTTAGAGTGTCAGGTCACCGCTGCACGTTCTCCTACACAAGTCACTTTAGAGTGTCAGGTCACCGCTGCACGTTCTCCTGCACAAATCACTTTAGAGTGTCAGGTCACCGCTGCACGTTCTCCTACACAGTCACTTTAGAGTGTCAGGTCACTGCTGCACGTTCTCCTACACAAGTCACTTTAGAGTGTCAGGTCACTGCTGCACGTTCTCCTACACAGTAGATGCGGCGAGCGAGCTCCGTGCACCGGAGGTTTTCACAAGGAAGGCTACAACAGCAAGCGAACCACGTGAGCCTCGCGCACAGACTCACACCCGCCGCCCAAAAGCCCGGGCAGAGGCGCCGCGGGCCGGGCTGTCACTTTAAAGTCTGGCAACATCAAGTGCACCGTGTTCTCACTTCTTACCGGCCCAAAGCACCTCCGCCCGGGTCCACAAGCAGCGAGTCCAATCTCGCGCGCGCAGCCCGCCCACTTTACAACCTTCCCCCGTGAAAACCTCGTTCAGAAGCAGCACTTTACTTGCTGTTACCGCTGTCGGTGTGTCTACAACAAATGACAAAAGACAACGTTGAAAAAAAAAAAAAAAATCATTCTGAAAGTGTGGCGCTCTTATTTAGCCGTGGCGGTGCGCCACGATCAATTACATGTAGCGGAAACCCTGTCATTTTACCAAACCAGATGATCTCATAACAATTCCAGTAAAAGCTCCAAAGAAGGACGCAAAGGAACCAGGACTACAACAGGATCCATACCAGGACTAGAGCAGGTCTAAACCAGGACTACAGCAGGACCTAAAACAGGACTAGAGCAGGTCTAAACCAGGACTACAGCAAAACCTAAAACAGGACTAGAGCAGGTCTAACCCAGAACTACAGCAGGACCTAAAACAGGACTAGAACAGGTCTAACCAGGGCTAAAGCAGGACCTAAAACAGGACTAGAGCAGGTCTAAACCAGGACTACAGCAGGACCTAAAACAGGACTAGAGCAGGTCTCAACCAGGACTACAGCAGGACCTAATAACAGGACTAGAGCAGTCTAAACCAGGATTAAACCAGGTCTAAACCAACTCTAAACCAGTAGTCCATGGGCCAGAGGCCATATTTTGCCAAACGGGGCTCACCAGAGGTGGCAAGGGCTATCATACATTTTTGGAAAGGTCAATATCTAAGCTTTATATTTTTGCATGATAGACTTTTCTGAGCTTCAGCGATAACATAAATATCCACCTTTGAAGTTTACAAACCACATGTTAAAAAATGCACTTTTGACACTGGTTCATATTATAGTTCAGGCCATGTACCGCCCATCAGATAATGATTAAACTATTATGTTTGGTATCATTTTGAAGAAAACAATCTTATCTTTCACATAGGTGCATTTGTTGTCCTCTCTGATAATTACTATGGCAACAGCAGCTTTTCAAACTCACATGAGGACAATTTTTTACCATTTTTTCCTGAACTGTTTTGCTACGTTTCTCGCTGAAAGTTCTAGGACCATGATAAACGCACAAATGTGATATAAAATTATTCTCTGGAATCTGAGGATTCAGAAAATGTATAAGATGTCTTAACTTTTTCAAAGCACAGCCTCACAGTGAGCCACAAAGTACAAGAGTCATTGAGGGGCATTTCCCATAGAACTCAGGCTATTTTCTGTATTCTTGCTTCTGGTGGTTGTTGGAGCTTTTTGATCTGGAAATGTCCTCTTTATTTATTTTTTCTTTTTTAATTTGAGTAGAATTGTCTTGTTTTTACTAAAAAGTTGTGTTTTCTCTCGTTTTAGCCAAATTTAAAGTCTCATAGCAATAAATGAGCACACAGCTCTCAGAGTAATTCGGTCTAAACTTTCACTGGTAAAATGTTAGGGTGAAATATCACAACTGTACAACATAATCATATTTTCTGTTGTGTAACTGTAAAAAACATATGACACTGGACTCTAAAACCAACACAAATGATAATCATTCTTAGAAACAATCACCAGAATACAGGAGGTTTGGCGATGCCAATAGCCAATACACAGATTATATAAGTATGAAGAGGTCTGACTGCCAACATCCAAACACAGCTCTGGTCATACAGGGAGCCGAGTAAAGGACCCTAAACCTCATCCCTATAGCAGCGCCCCTCACAGGACACCACAAATCTGAGGTTTGACTACATGTTGGATTCACCTCTCCAGGACATGAAGTAGATCTGACCTGAGGCTGAGGAGTGTGACTCCTCTGGACCTGGAACACACCCTCCATTACCGGTTCATAAACAAAGGGACCATTACTCTGGTCTGCCAGTCCTGTTCCAGTTCGCTGTATAAGCCAGGCGTGCCGGGACAGTCCCACAAGATTCAGAGACTTCAGGTGTCTCATCCCCTGGAGCCTTGTCACCAACTTGACTTCATTGTCTGGTCTCGGTTAATCCTCAGTTGCTTCCTCCTTGAGATTGAGGACTCAAAGGAGAAACATTTAAGTAAATTACTGCATCAGGAAGACGAGACAAAACAAGAAACGCAGAGCACGAGATAGGACTTTTCACCCAGGGCCTTCAACAGACTGTACATGTCTGAAAACGTGGAAACTAATTAATTCTGTGGTGTGATCAAGGACTATATAATATGGTGGCCTTGAAGGGCAAAACACAAACGCAAATTCAACAACACAAACACAAGAGCAAAACACAAACGCAATTTCAACAACACACGTTTGTGTTTTCGAATTTGCGTTTGTGTTTTCACTTTTGCGTTTTCACTTTTGCGTTTGTGTTTTCGCTTTTGCATTTGTGTTTTTGAATTTGCGTTTGTGTTTTTGAATTTGCGTTTGTGTTTTGCCCTTCAGGGCCACCGTAATATAAAGAGGCCTGTTGTACTCAGAGCAGGAGGAGGCTCCAGTAGACAGAATGAAGTTCAACCAAAGAGAACAATAAATGTTCTCTTACTTTCTGGGCTTTGAGCTTTTTGCAAAAGAAATAAGGTTTACCCAGAGCCCATGACATGTGAGGGTTTAGAAAGCATTATACTGCTGAAACATCAATCAGAGTAGTTTTTTGCTGAACCAATGAAGATCAGGAGAGACTTCTCCAAGAAGGGTTTCACAGAGCTGAACAGTTTCCCCGAGCGTCCAAAGGTGACCATCAGAATAAACTTCTCAGATGAGACTGTAGTCTGTGAGGGTTCTGAGTTCCTCCTGATGTCCCACAACACACAGGGTGAAAGTTAACAGGCAGCTTTTGGAGGATGGAGGTAGAAATCACTGATCCCTTGACCTCACAAACACCACTCACAGGCCTGTCTTCTGTACGGTAAATGGTCTCTCTGTGTTTTTCCACTTTTCAAAGTGTTTTACAAGCAAGGATCCACCAAGTGTACGTAGACACTGAGGCAGCATGGGATAACTGTCATGCCCAAGGACACAACAGCAAAGTCCCACTGTGGCAACTGGTGTTTCAGCAGTCTCCCATCTCCCATCCTGATACCATCTGATACCTGGTGGTATCAGGCGTTGACCAGCAGATTTGGACTCTATCAATGCCGAACCATCCTTCTCTTGATCACAAACGAGCCCTAATTTGTAACAGGTGTTGGTATTTCTACCAAACAAAACTATACTTGATGCACCTCCTACAGAGGTCGAGTCAGCTGCAGAACTGCCAGATGAGTTGTTGATGTTTCAAACTGTTTGCTTTGTACATCTTTATCTTTTGTGACATTTTGGCTTTATTGAGGTTCACCACATCTCTGCATTATGTGACTGGATCAGAGGATATGTTCTCCTCCAATTGAGGCAGATGGTTGAGAAATGTGGATGTTCTCAGGAGGGTGGAAATTACCCTGTAATAACCCTGTGGGTAATTGCACCTGATACATAATCTTAAATATAAAAGATCAGCGTGAAAATGTCCCTCCTTTTACATTTATAGAAAAAAGTTGAAGAAGCACTCACAACACCTTGCATTGTATTGCAACTGTGTAAACCTTTCAAGCAAAACAATTGTTTGTTTGAAGTCCAATCGAGTAAATCCAGACAGTAAACTGTAACTCCAGACTGTACATTTTAACTTGAAGAGGCCAAACTGACATCTGCCTACATTGTTTCATGCATTCATAGAATGCTCAGAAACTTAAACAGTCAAATTTAAAATTGTTTTGGACAGTTTAGTAAATTATTTTCTTACAATAAGTCTCTAATTTTTAGATAAATATGCAGCAAAATGATTATGATTAACTTACTATAAACATGTGAGGCCTATAGATGAACCTTTTAATTTATTTTTTATTTTTGGTTGAGTCTATTCAAATGCACTCAGTAGCTTGTGCAAAATCATAGGCACATTTACAGTAGCAGTGGGCCTGGTTTGGGAAGGACATAGATAGACATTCATACAGCTGATATGTAGCTTATGCAAATAAACTATACCTGCGGTTCTCAACCTTTTTTTAGAGGTTAAGGTTAAGGTATACTTTATTGTCCCCGTAGGGAAATTTGTCCTCTGCATTTGACCCATCCTTCAATGCCTCTGGGGCATCTCCTCAGGAGCAGTGATCGCCGCAGTGCAGCGCTCGGGGACCCATCTCCAGGTGTTCTTGCTAGGCTTGGTCAGGACTACCGTAGCTGGAGGATATTACCCTAACATGCATGTTATTGGTTGGTGGGGGAAACCGGAGTGCCCGGAGGAAACCCACCCAGACACGGGGAGAAACATGCAAACTCCACACAGAAAGGCCCGGCCCGTGCGGGAATCGAACCCGCAACCTTCTTGCTGTGAGGCGAGAGCGCTATCCGCTCAGCCACCGTGCTGCCTTTTTTTTTTTTTTTTTTTTCTGTTTTTTTTTTCTTGTAAGGACCAGTAAAGTCACGATTTTCTTTTCCAGAAACTGGTCGAGGTTATGTAGCACCAATAACAACCATTTAAAATACATACAACTGATTAATGTAATTATATTTCAACTCTTATTGCTTGAATCTGCTGTTTATTGGGTTATGTGGCTCTATATTTTCATTATAAAGAACAAGGAAGTAGTGACAGAAATACATTTTAAAAGATACTCTGGGGCTCAGCGAATAGCCCAGTTTTGGGCTCCAGATCGGTGGGTGGGGACCCCTGTACTATACAATACCATCTTTTTTCATAAAGCACTTTTAAAACTTCAGTTCAAACAACATATTTAGTTTTCTGAACAGGCAATGAGACCAAATGTTCAAAGCTCAATCTTGTCACATCACTGAGTTTGGACTTGGTCAGAGGGACTAATACAAGACCAGAAGTCTTGCTTCTGTCACTCTGCCCCAGGGCAGCTGTGACTACAGTAATCACTGAGTGTGAAGTGGATAAAATATTCAATGTGAAGAATAATAGTTTAAAAAATGTGCTGTTGTGGCGGACAAGGAAAATGAGGAAGGCACTCAGTAGATTTGAAGAGTGGCTTTATTCAACGTCGCCAACATACAGAAGTAAAAGCAGTAAGAGGGAGTTAGAACATTCTCACTTGCAATATATACATGCCAATAGAACCACGCCCCCAAAACCACGGAAGCCCGAATGGGTTGTTCGATAGTTATAACCAAGGTGCACCACACTGTATCAGTAAATAACACAAAGAGAGACCAGGTCCTGGTCTGTGACTGTGGTTCTTGGTGATTATCATTAATGCTGGTTAGTGTCATATGTTTTTTACAGTTACACAACAGAAAATATGATTATGTTGTACAGTTGTGATATTTCACCCTAACATTTTACCAGTGAAAGTTTAGACCGAATTACTCTGAGAGCTGTGTGCTCATTTATTGCTATGAGACTTTAAATTTGGCTAAAACGAGAGAAAAACACAACTTTTTTAGTAAAAACAAGACAATTCTACTCAAATTAAAAAAGAAAAAATAAATAAAGAGGACATTTCCAGATCAAAAAGCTCCAACAACCACCAGAAGCAAGAATACAGAAAATAGCCTGAGTTCTATGGGAAATGCCCCTCAATGACTCTTGTACTTTGTGGCTCACTGTGAGGCTGTGCTTTGAAAAAGTTAAGACATCTTATACATTTTCTGAATCCTCAGATTCCAGAGAATAATTTTATATCACATTTGTGCGTTTATCATGGTCCTAGAACTTTCAGCGAGAAAAGTAGCAAAACAGTTCAGGAAAAAATGGTAAAAAATTGTCCTCATGTGAGTTTGAAAAGCTGCTGTTGCCATAGTAATTATCAGAGAGGACAACAAATGCACCTATGTGAAAGATAAGATTGTTTTCTTCAAAATGATACCAAACATAATAGTTTAATCATTATCTGATGGGCGGTACATGGCCTAAACTGTAATATGGACCAGTGTCAAAAGTGCATTTTTTAACATGTGGTTTTTAAACTTCAAAGGTGGATATTTATGTTATCGCTGAAGCTCAGAAAAGTCTTTCATGCAAAAATATAAAGCTTAGATATTGACCTTTCCAAAAATGTATGATAGCCCTTGCCACCTCTGGTGAGCCCCGTTTTCGGTCTGGCCCATGGACTAAGGTCTAAAGCCGGACATTGTCATATCAGGACTAAACCAGGACAACACAGACCATACACATGACATTTGCTTCAATGTTAAACGCAGCCTAGTGCTACAAGCGAGTTACTTTTACTCTTTAGTGCACTAAGACCAAGCGCAGCTTTGTAACACCTCCCCGTGTCTGTTCTTACCTCACAGTCGCAGGTTTAATCTTGTTCACGATAAAGCGCGATGTCCAACAGTCCAAACTTAAAGTGCCTATGACAGGTTGAACTACTCTTTTCACTAAAACAAAGTCAAGACCATTACATTCAAGATTTCACTAAACATTTTGCAAAGTTCATCCCAGTTTAGCCATTTTTTAGGGTTAAAAATTGACTTCCTGTTCATAGATGATGACATCACGCTAGGGAGTTGCAGGGAGTTAGCAACCTTGTCATAAATTGGACCAAAACTCTTCTAATGTAACATATTTTAACTTCTTGAGACGTTAAAATACATAACAACACGCTCAATTTGTTAAATTTATGTTTATAGAGTCATTAAAATATGTTCATTGTGAGAAAATTGAAAATGTCTTTGTCTCCCCAGTGTGATGTCATCAGTTTAGAACTCTGCTCTACTTCCTGGTATTTTCAACATATTTTCAAACTTTTCTTCACAAACTTGTTCTTGATTCACATAAAACTAACATTTATATTTACAACTAGTGTCAATCTGCTAAATTAAATTAAAATTGGAAATTTGTAGAAACCTGTCATACGCACTTTAAGTCCTCCGGTGCCGTTGCACGTAATGGTCCGAGTTGACTTCATAACAAGAGGCGCTCGGAGCACGCGTCCCGGTGCTGGCTTCCTTCACACTCAATCACAAATTACGCCTCAATTTACGGTTTCTGTAGCATTAAGACAGTTTGTGCTTTGACAGAGCCGTGTTTTCAGATGAACCGCGGTCCTCTGGCCTGCCGTAAACAGCGGCAGATCTGTCGGGAAGTAGCACAAAGCGACGCGATAGCAAAGATGAAGCGAAGCGGATGCGACGCATAGCGTTGCGGAAAAATATAAAAATTCATTTTTAATTACGGGAAACGGGCCACGGTCCGGTTCAAATTGCTTGGGGGTCCGGATTTGGACCGTGGTCCGCCTTTTGGAGACCCTGGCTTTACAGTGTCAGGTCACTGCTGCACGTTCTCCTACACCAAGGTTTGACAAACTTTTCAGACCGGGACCCCCAAAATAACCATGTAACTAACTTGTGACCTCCTTTTTTTTTCTAGATGATTAGAATTGTAGGTTTTATTTACAGTGCAGTGTGAAACATGGAGGAGACAGTAGACAACATGTGATATAATGTGAATAGATCTTACTGTATATTGTAACCTGAATAATCTCAAATCTCTTTGACAGACACGGCTCATTTCTGCACCATGAGTTTGGATGAGTTACAGGTTTTACTGCCTCAGACTGGTCTGTGTGTGGAAGTGACCTGTGTTTTGTTGTTTCAGGTTGAAGGAGTGTCGTCTTTCACAGTCCAGCTGCTCTGCTCTGGCCTCAGCACTCAAGTCCAACCCTAAGTCTGCTCTAAGAGAACTGGACCTGGACTACAACGACCTGAGACCAGACCCAGATCTGACCAAACTCCTGCAGGATCCAGACTCATCACTGAAAACACTCAGGTGAGGAAAAGTCAGTCTGTTCAATCATTTTTAATAATCTGTTAGTTAAGTTAAGATAAGATAAGATAAGATAAGATATCCTTTATTTGTCCCACGATGGGGAAATTCCAGTGTTGCAACGCACATTTTAAGAACAGCAGAGAAATAGGAAACATGCAATCAAACAAGATAGTTTAAAGTAGACGTAAAATATATATAAAGTTACAATAGTTAAAATTGTTAAAAAACTTATTTACAATAAATTGTTTGTTATGGCACAGTGCTGGATATGGCAGGATAAATAGATAAAGTGGCATCAGTATATAGTATTATGTACAATATACAGTATGACTATGATTATGTACAACTGCAGCAGATGAACAGAATAAATAACCAGTAATAAATATGAGGTAAAAGTATGACGATGTTTATGTACAGAGCAGCATTTAAGGAGGTGTAAATAGAGGTGAGTAAGTAATAACAGATAAAGTGACAAGAGTGAGTTGTACCAGAGATGTTTCCATGGTAACACAGTATTGCACCAGATTAAATGTGATGATGTCCAGAGTTAGCAGTGTTCATTGTACAGTCTGACAGCAGCAGGAAGAAAGGACCTGCGGAACCGTTCCTTCACACAGCGAGGGTGAATCAGTCTGTCACTGAAGCTGCTCTCCAGAGCAGACAGGACGTCCTGCAGGGGGTGAGACTCATGGTCCAGCATAGATGTGAATCTAGCCAGGACCCTCCTGTCCCCCACCTCCAGCACTGAGTCCAGAGGACAGCCCAGGACCCTCCTGTCCCCCACCTCCAGCACTGAGTCCAGAGGACAGCCCAGGACGAACCTGGACTTCTTGATGACCTTGTCCAGCTTCTTCCTCTCCCTCTCTGTGATGCTGCTGCTCCAGCAGACCACACCGTACAGGATGGCAGATGCCACCACAGAGTCATAAAAGGTCCTCAGGAGTGGCCCCCTCACTCCAAAAGACCTGAGTCTTCTCAGAAGGTAGAGCCTGCTCTGGCCCTTCCTGTACAGTGCATCGGTGTTGTGAGTCCAGTCCAGTTTATTGTTCAGATGAACACCCAGGTACTTGTATGAGTCCACTCTCTCAATGTCCCTTCCCTGGATGTTCACTGGTGGCTGCGGAAGTCCACCACCATCTCCTTGGTCTTCCCAGCATTGAGGAGAAGGTGGTTCTGCTGACACCAGTCCACAAAGTCCTGCGTTAGTCCTCTGTACTCTGCGTCGTCGTCGTCCGTGATGAGTCCGATGATAGCAGAGTCGTCAGAGAACTTCTGCAGGGCCTGTTTGTGAGGTAGTCCATGATCCACTCTGCCAGGTCACAGTCCACACCGGCCGTCTCCAGCTTGTCCCTCAGGAGCAGGGCTGGATGGTGTTGAAGGCACTGGAGAAGTCAAAAAATAAAATCCTCACAGCGCAGCCGGGCTTCTCCAGGTGGGACAGAGAGCGATGCAGCAGGAAGATGACGACGTCCTCCACTCCGATGCCAGGTCGATACCCGAACTGCAGCGGATCCAACACTGAGCTCACGGTGGAGCGAAGGTGGCCAGGACCAGCCTCTCCAGTGTCTTCATCAGATGGGACGTGAGAGCCACCGGCTGCTGAGGTCTTTGGCGTGCTGTGTCTTAGCACAGGTACCACTCAGGAGGTCTTTGTTGACTTATAGGACATCTGTTGACTTTTAGCAATAAAGTCATTGTAGCCAAGGATCGTTTCACCAGCAGATCTTTATTGAACAGCAGGGCAACAGGACACATCACCATTTGCAGCCCTTACAGCTTACATCTCTGACACTGCGGCGCACTCTCTTACTTGCATTGCTTGCACTTGCACTCCCACTTGCACACTATCGTACACAAATTGGTCTTAGCTATTTAACATTGTTTTGTTATCTATCTTGGTGCCTCACTGACTCTTAGTCAGCTACTGTACGTATATCTTGTAATTAAACAATGTCAAGAACATGTGATCAACTGCATTGATAATACATTGGTAATCTTACAGTGCCTTGCGAAAGTATTCACACCCCTTGAACTTTTCTACATTTTCTCTTATTATGACCACAAAAATCAAAACATATTTCACTGAAACTTTGTGTGAAAGACCAACACTAAGTTGCACACAATTGTGAAGTGGAAGGACAGTCATACATGATCTATTTTTTTTTACAAATAAAAAGCTGAAAAATAGGCGTGCAAAATTATTCACACCCTCTGAGTCAATATTTTCTGGAACCGCCTTTTGCTGCAATTACAGCTGCAAGTCTCTTTGGGTATGTTTCTACCAGCTTTCCACATCTTGAGACTGAAATGTTTGCCCATTCTTCTTTGCAAAATAGCTCCAGCTCAGTCAGATTAGATGGAGTGTGTTTGTGAACAGCAGTTTTCAGATCTTGCCACAGATTCTCGATTGGATTTAGGTCTGGGCTTTGTCTGGGCCATTCTAAGACATGAATATGTTTTGTTTTAAACCATTCCAATGTAGCCTTGGCTTTATGTTTGGGGTCGTGTCCTGTTGAAAGATAAACCTCCGCCCCAGTTCCAAGTGTTTAGAAACTCCAATAAGTTTTCTTCCAATATTGCCCTGTATTTGGCTCCATCCATCTTTCCATCAACTCTGACCATATTCCCTGTCCCTGCTGAAGAAAAGCATGTGCAGAAAATAATGCTGGCACTTGTATTT
>JBBPFD010000437.1:0-21242 GCA_038363315.1 Mugilogobius chulae
TGAGCGCGTGCGCAGAAGAGTGTTGTGTGTGGGGAAAAGAAGTGGAGGGAGACGCTGGCGCCGCTCAGATTCAACCTTAACTTCATATCGCTCCGTTGTTTGGGAACACGTTTGGATTTAGTGCCAAGGATGATGCTAGCGGTAAGAAAACTGTCTATTGGGAAGTTTATCGCTAATGACATGCAGCCGTTTTGTCTTGTTCGCGCTGTTGAACGCGAGGCTTTAAGCACGTTTAACACCGCCGAGCCTTGCTATAAACTCCGAGCCCAAAACACTTCAGTAACACCGTAATGCCCGCGATGTATGAAGAAACAAAGCGTCAACGTGAGCAAGACCAGACTGCACGTGAATATGTTGCGCTGACAGCTGATGGGTGGACTTCCAGAGCTACGAAGAGTTTTATTACGATGACGGTCCACTACATCGACAAAGAGTAGGCTTAAGTGTTGCAGACACGCATGTATGAGTCCCATACAAGTCCAAACCTCTCAGAAGCACTGACAGAAGTAAAACATGAATGGAAGTTAATTAGGAAAAATAACTGTGTCCCTGACACAATGTAACAATGTAAGAAAGTAACATGGTTAATGCTGTTAATATAAGGGTTAGGGCCAAATCTTGGGTGTTTTGCACTGTGCACTTTGCAATGTGTCTGCCAAACATGCAGTGTCCATCAGACACATTTACAAACTTACAGGAAAAATAAGAAAAGTCATTGCTTTTTACATAAAAGCACAAATGAAGCCCACATTCTCAAAATGAAGCAAGAAATGTTAGAGTTGCCAGTTCACAAACTAATATATGTACAAAAATAAATTAAAAAATAAATAACATAGATAGTTTTAGATATCTATTAACAAAATCGAAGAAAATCGAAGAAAATCGAAAATCGTGACGGCAAAATCGAAAATCGAATCGAATCGTGACTTGGGTGAATCGTCCCATCCCTAATAGATAGATAGATAGATAGATAGATAGATACTTTATTGATCCCGAGGCAAATTCAGTATATTTCTTCTATATGTAATCTGCATCAGAAAGTAGAAAAATGCTGCTGTCTTCTCGTCTGTAACAGCTTTTGTTGGTTTAAAGATGACAAAGACACTCATCCTCATTTTTTTGATGATGTAAACCTCCTGTTTTTATCCTAAAAACATTATTTCATTGTAGTGGCTCATATACTTTCACCAAAAAGTAGAACAAAGGAAAACAACACTAACTTGAAGTTTGATTTAGAAAAAGGACGTTTTCTCAAATGTTTCTCGTCAAACACTGAAATCTAATAAAAACAAGGAATTACAAATGTCTATAAAAAGAGAACGCATTAAAGGAACCGTATGTAAGATGCACAACTAGTGGTTTTAAAAAGGTATTACAATCACAAATGAACTTGGGTTGCCAGAGTGTTAAATGGCTCATACATTGAAGATAGGAAGCTACTGACCAATCAGGAACCCAGTGATGCAGAGGACAAATTTCTCTACAGTTAATAAACTTTAAGGCCTTAACCTTAAAGTCACTTTCCCAGACACCAGACTCTTTGTCATGGTTTGTTCCCAAATATAGTTTTTTAACACAATGTGGGAGGAGCCTAATGAGAACTGTGTGGAAACAAGTGCATGAGCCTATCACAGACAGTTGTGTCTGTGTCCTGGAGCAACATCAGTTCAAACTCAAACATGTTCCTGACTCAAGGTTTAACATCAACTTCAGGTTTTAAAGTGAACCCTGGCTATAATCACATGTTTACCCTAAAACTCTTCAAATATCATCACTTATATAAATACAGGACAAATACCTTGGAAATATTTGTAGTTTTGTTAAAATAGTGTTTTAAAGAAATACCTGGAGGCTGCCATTTTGCTTTGGTTATGACATCAAATGGTTGTCAAGGTAAAAACCTAGGGAGCAACTATGGTAGGAGCAACCATGGCAACAACAAAAAGCAACCATTTGACATCATCAACCCAGAATGCATTGCACCTGGACAATATGGCTGGTGCCAGTGGCTCCAAACAATGACAATTTTATAAAAAATAGTAAGAAGTTAGATATTTGTTTGTAATTTATTTTAGTAAACATGGCCAGAACTAGCATTTAAGCCGTATTTATCTTCATAGACAGGGATCCTTTTAAGAAACCAAACTGGCAACCCAACTGAGAGAGTCATGTGAGGCTCATTCTGTTTTCTGATTGGATAATAAATGTAAACATCAACAAAGGGACATCACGTCCATCGCTTTTAATTAAGAATAACAAAGAATTACAATGACTTTCAGTAAAAATATTAGCATATTTGGACATGCTGACCTTGTACCTTTGGACACATGATTTTTTAATGAAAGAAGACACTTGTAGGTCTCTTTTTGTACAACGTGTCATGATTCCAGACACACAAAATAGTTTAAACTAATCTTGCACCATTTTCTGTTTGTTTCTTTGTATGTAAAGCGTCTTTGAGTGTCCAAAAAAGCGCTATATAAGTGTGATGAATTATTATTATTATTATTTAAAAGGAGCAAAATACCTGGCAGGGAAAGAGTTAAGAGTTCATTTAATCTGTGTTCACACTTACACTTGTGATTCAAAACCAGGACGAGTGCAAACCTTATACACTCTGCTCTGGTTGTGAACAGAGTCAGATTTGGCCCACTCTTCCCTCTTCTCTCTCTCTCTTCTCTCTTTCCAGAACAGCCTCGCTCCGTCTGACATTGACAGACACTTGATCCAAAATTGCTTCTGTGTTTTTTCCCTCTCTCTCTCTTCTCTTCTCTTCTCTTCTCTTCTCTCTCTCTCTCTCCTCCACTCGTCCTGTCTGTATTTTTATCCTCTCACTATCGCCGCCGTTTGTAACAGTCAGAGGATATCGACCGCTCTCTATTTCGGGACAGATTCTTCTCTATATGGCGTTTTGTGATGCTAACGCTAACGCACTGCACGGGCTAATGATCGATAGTCTATTAGCATGGCGGCGCTGGCCTCTGGGTGAGAGCGACGGATAACAACGCTTCACAAGGACGACACAGAATATAGAAATTATTTACGGCTTCAAGTGGCAGGTTAGACTAGATTTCCAGTATAAAACATAGAAAACATTAGTATATTGAAGATTTCACTCAACGTTTGGCTCGTTTTGACACTGAAAATTTGACAAAAAATACTACCACTTTTTGTAATTTGTGTCAATTTAGTAGTTTAGTAGGTTTAAGGGTAAAAAAACTGTACAGTGTTTCTATTTTTGTTCAGTGTAAGATCCACTAAATGGTTTGGATTAAATGGATTGTTGTGACATCTGCTGTCTTTCTCTCGCAATTTTAGATTTCTTTATTAAAGCCCATGACAGATTAACAGATATTTCTAATTTTGACCTAGTTTGGTGTGATAGTCTTTGTGGTAAATATTTACCTTAGTTTTACAGCTTCACAAATTAAAGTGAGGCGGTCAAAGACTTACTCCACCCACAACTGAGCCTATTCTTAATGCTTTATTGTCAGGGCCGCTGCTAGCCTTTTTGGTGCCCTATGCAAGATTTCAAAAAAGTGCCCCGCCCCCCGCCTCAAACCGACCCCACAAACGCAATGTATCTATTTATTAAAGAGACAGGGTCTGAAAGTCCCCCTACATTTTTTTGTTTTATTTATTTATTTATTTTTACTTTTTTTTAAGAATTATTATTACATAATAGATGCATTTGTTTTTTTTTATCTGGGATGTTTTAGAACAGTAAATCCATTAATTTCAAATTTTTGTCAGATTGCTTTCCTGTGGGGCCCCAGACCTCTTTGCCCCCCCTAAACTGCCCTCTGCTCCGCCACTGCTCCCTCTCCTGCGCTCGCTGAACACAGCCCAGCCCAGCATAAAGCTGCATCCTCGCGCTACAGTTTGAGGAAATACAATAGTCTGTATAACTTTTGTCAGGACAAATAGACTAGATTCATGGTTTATGTTTCCCTCTGAAAGAATCTGAACATAAAAGTGGAAAAATCCGCCGTATTTCGCCGCGGTTATTTGCGTGTTCAAATCTGCAGCCGTCTTAACTCATCTGCGGTTTCTCCTCATAACTGACCCAATATGTGTCCTATAGACGCGAAATAAAGATTGGCCAAGAGCTTATGAGTTGTAGAACATGTCTCTCTTTTCGAAACGGTGTCCAGAGTTTTTGCTTTTGCGCTGTGTGTTATGAATCATCAGGCACCTGCGTCTAGACCAAACGTGTCTGTCACTTATGAGTTCAGCACACGGGACAGTGGAACGGCACAGCTCGGCTTGGTGCCCCCAGAGCAGGTGATGCCCTGCGCGCTCTGCGTGATGTGCGTATTGGGGGCGGCGGCCCTGTTTATTGTGAATACAGTTTATTTTTATTTGTAAAGTGTCAGCAGCTCTTCAGGTAAATGTGTTGCCATAAGCTTCAGCTTCAGACTTTTGTGCCTATTTTATTTTGTGCGTTGCATTTCCACTAGGGATGCACGGATCCAGCTATTTCAGTTCCGTTACAGATTCCGATAGATGACTTGCAACATACGGGCATTTTTGCTGCTCCACAAAAGTACCCGCCCACTTTCGGTGAAAACATTCCATTCAAGTCAATGGAGGAAGATACAAATATTCAGCTTTTTTCTCCTTTTTGGCCAAATAAATTGAAAACTAGCCACTGGAGCCATAGAAAAACCGCCGTGCGTTTGTAAGGATGTGTGAGACTAAAGCTAACAGTCGAAAAAGAAAGTGTTTTATTAAAATACGTCTGTGATTAGAGCTAGCTTCTCTGCCTCGGCTAAACGGCTCCACACACTGGCCGTCTTTAGAAGTAACTCATTTATTCGAATTAGTTTAGTAATTTTATAACAAAGAAATTATGTAAATATTTGACCAGGCTCTGTGTGTTTAATATTGAATTATAATAATGTCCATTATTGTAAGTAACTTGCTAACTGTAGCTTGAGCCCACGGATATGTTCACTTAGTTTATTCCTTATGTGATAACCACAAATTTCCACATTGCAGTAAAGACAAGACATCAGACATTTTAATTTAACTTAACGAAATCCAGCACAATAAATGAGGGACATGAATAAAACAAACAAGCACAATCTTAGCTACAGTTAAAAGTATGTTTCTTGATATCAAGCTAGCATAGCACAAAAAAGACGAATCATTTTGTGGATTAATATTATTTATTTATATTTGATTGTCAGCTCATTTCTCATAAAACGTGAGCATCCACGGGTGTTTTAATACGAAAATACACACGTCTGATACAAGCATTTATGATTAGCATTGGGTCCATTGGGTCAGTTTAAAACGTTTACCGTTCTGTCTGTGAAGTGTCTAAAGTCAAACCGCTCATCCTTTGCCTTCCGTTTGTCTTTTACTATGTGATGCAAAACACAAAATGTAGTTTTTAGACGTGTATCTGAAGTTTACAATCGATAACCTCCCATTATTTTAAAGTACGCGGGGCTTTGTTTTCACCAAAACGGTTCGACACCCTTTTTTTTTTACTGAAATCAACGGATACCAGTGTAAGGACTGAAACTGCTTTTCTTTCATATTAAAACACAATATTAAGCTCGGGAAGCATCTGTGGTGACTATGGAAATAATCACAAATCCATTGTTGTCAGTTTAGCAGAACTTCCATAGGAATACATTAGACAAAACAATTAAAAAAAGTAAACTAAACTGCCATGGAACAGCCCAATAAACTGTTGGGTCAGTACTGCTACATTTATCTATCGCTCTGTATTGTCAGAATATGATTTAATAAAGGCTATTTTCGATATTTAGCCATTTAAAATCTCCTTTGGTTTAACATTAGACCAACTGAACCTTCTAATGATGTATGATGTCACATTACCGAGCCTAATAGTAATTATGTAATTGTTATTTCTGGTGCAAGACACAACTTCACAGCGTAATCTGAATAAAATGTACAATAATATGAGACGTTCTGGATCAACATCAGACAATTAATCAGTCTCATTATTTTCAAATAAAGGCACAACTATGGTATCGGCTGAATCGATATCACAAAGCCGATACTTGATCCAGCAAAATTTCCTGGATCGGCACTGATATCAGATCCCAGTATCGGATCGGTGCATCCCTAATTTCAGCACAATGCCTAAACGTCTGGAAAAAACACAAATAAAACTGAAACACCTCAAACAGACTCACAAAAGTGGGAGATGCCCAGAGGCCTTTTAAGAGACGCCCAGTGGGTGTGAACAGAGCGTCTTTATTTTTCCCAACGCAGTTATGCCGCGTCCTGGTTAGCATACCTTTCCCAAATCCCTTAAGTAAATATCTTAAACTATAAACTTTTGCTAGCATAGCCACCAATGCAAAGTGATGGTGTTTGGCATAACTGGGTTGGATAAAAAAATCAGGCGTGAACAGACGTTGATTGACAGTTTTGTGTGGGAGTGATCCTGATGTGCGGTGAGGTTTAAAGCTGATGAGGCAACACAGGTCTAGTTGCTTACTTGCAGTTTAAGATTTCTTTTTATTAACTTTGCAGACACTTGTATGAAACCTTTTCTATAGCTTTTGTTGTGTGTTTCCTATAAAGCAGAGTTTAATGCAGTTGCCATAACAACCGTCCTCTGCCTGGTCAGTCGTCGCTGCTCCAAGTGTTTGTTGGATTCACACAACAACAAATCGTATAAAAGCAAATCAGAGGGGTACGCTCCAACACACTTTGACTAGAAATAAGAAGTGTGATTGGGTCAAATTCTATGTGTTTTTTTTTTTCAAACCAAAATTGAAACTGTTGGAAAAACTTAAAGAGTAAACTTCACCTCTCAGAACGTCAGCTTACAGAATGTTTAGAAAGTACAGTAAAAGGTCGTGCAAACTTTACTTTAGCCGAGAGCAGAGTCAATCCACTGAGGAGGCATCAATCACAGCTTTATCATCTCTCTCCCTCTCTCTCTCTCTCTCCTTTTCTCTCTCTCTCTCTTCCTTCTCCCTTCTGCCCGGTTCAAGATTTGCATTGAGGAGACAGAGCCCTCCGACGCAGCAGGGGGCCCCACGCTTCAAAGACGCCAACAGGTGTGTGGTGTGGAGCCCGACGCCAAACTCCCGCAGAGAGACAAGGAGAAAGGGGGAGAGGGAGAGAGAAGGACAGAGAAACAGAGAGAGGGAGAGAGAGAGACAGGGGGAGGAGCGAAGAAGAAAGGAGACGACCTGACTGACAGCCAACACTGTCCTCAGATAGTCTGGAAAGTTCACAGTGAGAGAGAGAGAGAGAGAGAGAGAGAGACGCAGAGGAGAAGTGGGAGAGAAGCGGGGGAGGCGACCTGACAAGTAACAATGGCCTCGACTGCTCTGAGTGAATTCATAATCACAGGATTTATTTACAGTGTGAAACCGACAGGCTCCAGACTAACTAGATGTCCTCTAATATAAGGACCTGGACCTGGATGAGTTTCCCTCTGCTCATAGACTCTGACTCTACAGACTTAAACTCTATGACCAATATTTGTGTTGATTTAACACTTAAAGAGCACACACGGTCATGTTCCCTGTAGTGTTAAATTAACTCTGTAGTAGTCTCTTAGCTGTAGTAACTCTTTCTAGAGTTAATTGAACACTGGCGAGAGTTAGTTCAACTCTATCTCCAGAGTTACCCTAACACTATCAGGACTATGTGCTCTCGAAGTATTAAATTGACACTTGCAATTATGTTGATCACTAATAAATAGTTTTATATGGACCTTGAGTGTGAGATAAAGTTTGATTGATTGATTGATTGATTTAAACTCTCTAGAGCGCAGTGCGCAAAAGACTTAGGAGCATGGTCAGATTTTGACAAGATCTGTCAAGATCATCGGAAAAAGTGACATGTTTTGACTAAAAACTGTTTAGAATATGTTTTCAGTTAGGAAAGGACCATGCAAATGCAATAAACATAATAGGAATGAACTTTGCCTCAAAAACATCTTTTCTGTTCTACTTTAACAATCAACGTGTTGACTGCGTAAAATAGCACGCCATGACAGATTGCTTGTCATGACGACGCCCTCTGCCTGTTTTGGCGTGCAATTACACACTCGTTTTTCTAGCGTCGACTGGACAAACACGAGGTTTTTCAAGAGACTAACGGCTACGTTTAGGTCTGAAGTTGCAAAAATGGGTTAGTTTAGGTCTGGGGCTTGGAGTTGGTTAGGGTAATGTAAGGTACACTTTATTGTCCGCGTAGGGAAATTTGTCCTCTGCATTTGACCCTGGATCCTTCAATGCCTCTGGATCTGTGATCGCCGCAGACTCAGATTCTCGGGTGAGTCCCATGTTCACACGCACCTCTGATTATCTTCATGCCAATAGGTTTTATGTAAAAGATGTACATTTTTTGAGACGGTGTTCTCATGTGAGAATCAACTTTTAAAAATGCATTTTCTTACATTAATTTTTTCCTAACTGAAGCAAACAGTCTAAACACTGTACAGCTAACTTTCACCTGTGATCTAATTGCACTGCTCACCTTGTCACACTGACAGACGTGCTAACATCTCACACAGAAGAAAAAACATTGTCACTGTCAACGCTGCTGCCGAGGGCAAAATAGGGCCTAAGTCTGCAAATGGATGTGCGTCAGTCTCGATCTCATCTCCTGTTTGTTGATGGGAGTGGATCTCTCTTTTACTGTTCTTCTCCACAAAGTTTCTCTTTTTTTTTTTCCTTTTAAGCAGAACTGCGTCAGGCACAGATTTGAGCTCCCATGCCGCAGAACGCCGCGCACACTGACGCACGAACGCGCAAAAGTCCAACCAACTTCACTAAACACCTCAAAAGACTTACACTTAACATGTCGTTGTGTGGTCTGCCTGCAGCATATTAAAACAAACTCTTTTTCATATCTCTCTTCTTCCCTCTCTTTCTCTTCTCTCTCTTTCTCTTCTTCTTCTCCTCCGTCTCTGGGTTTGAGTCTTGGAGGAGGTTTGTTGTGATCCGTCTGAACGCAGAGACACAGAGGAGCTCGACTGGCAAAAAGACATGTTTACACCAACACACTGTCAATCTGCATATCTCCTGACGCTCTCCCTCTCTCTCTCTCTCTCTCTCCCTCTCTCCTCGGCTCATTTGCATATTCTAATTACGCTCGTTTGGGGGATTCTTGGGAGTTTAATGAATAAATTTGCGCTTGGATTCTGGAGCAGACGACGCGGCTCGAGTGTTGCACCTGTCGTCAGTCTGGCAAATCCAAAACACCGTCAGGACTTTTAATAGACTTTACCGATGTTTGTAAACAGAACTTCTGCGTTCTAACGTTTGGCAGTGTTACGTGTTCTAGCGTTTTCAAGTTAGTGTTAGCATCCAAACATGACAAAGTATGAAAGTCCAAGGCAGTTTTGGCCTTTGTCCTATTGCTATGCCCCTTAAGTTTGTAGTCCTGTCCTATGTCTGTAAAAATGTTTGCAAAGAAGAGCGGGGGAGCTGTTACACTCACACAGCTTTGGTAAAAGTCATGTTCTATAGTCTAGTAAAGGTGCTTCTCACATCATTTAAGGAGCAGTTGTGTTGGAGATGAAAAAAAGAATCCTGCAGTTTGACTATGAGCACGAAGCGTTTATTTACAGATGATGAGGCGATGTTTTTTCTTCACAAGGCAGATGCACCAGAAGCTTCGGTTGTAAAAGTCCTCGCGCTTGGGCAGCAGGTGAACCCAGTGGCGTGCTGGGATCATTTTTCAGCCCGGAAAATTTAGAAAATTTAGATTGGCCGATTTGTTTAAAAATGTATGCATTTAAGCAGATTTTTATTTTTATCTTTTAACCCAGTGGTTCTCAAACTTTTTTTCAGGCGACCCACTATTTCTCGGCACCAACCTCATGCGAAACCACCCCCACTCAAACACACGTGCTCTTGTCACATTATGGAAAGACGCGAAATGTATTTTTTTATTTTTTAATGTTTTGAGAATAAAACAGTAAAACAGCAGTGTTTCCATCAAATCGTGTTTAAAACGTTAAAACAAAAAATGTAACAGTTATATTTTTCATGAAATGTTAAGTCAGTACAAAAAAATGAAATTCATAAAACTATAGGTTTAACTGTGTTTTATCATGAATTTAATGAGACATATGGACCTGTCTTGCTTTGACCAGTGCGTCCCAATCTGGTGTCAACGTGGAAAGTGCCACGCACATATCTGGTGCTGCGTCCAGTTTATTTCTGTATTTAGTCTTTATTTTAGTCAGGGCTGAGAAGCCCAGCTCACATGTGTATGTGGTGGTAAACGGGAGAAGAAGCAACACTCTTCTTGGTATTGGAAACTCCGACGAGACGCTTATCCAGAAAGAAGACAGTGTTGTGCAAGCGTATCGCTGCTTGAGTGTGAAAGCGCGCACCCTTGTGTAACAAGGGCGCAACTACAAGTATAGTGCATTTTAACATTGAGCGTATAACAAATTCCCCGCAACCCAAGGAAAATCCCTAAGCTTGAGAACCAATGTTTTAACCGATATTCACTCCACCTCTCATACATTCCATTTTCTAGTAGTAAACTATTTAGTTGTATTCACGACATGTTCAGTACATAGTCTGGACTCCTCCTGACCTCTCCTCTCCTCCACAGCAGAGCACGCTTCATACACACATGAAGCACGCGCTCACACAAACACATAAAGCACGTTCTGAATCACAAAGATAAAGTTGTGTCTGAATCTTTTGTCAACTTTTGTGTGGAAATGTGCTCCGCTTCGCCACAGTGATTCGCACATTTAAATCTGCAGAAGCGCTCGTTCATCAGCCGTTTTTGCTCCCTTCCATCACTGTGCAGCTGTATGGGCCGGCCTCTTTCTCTCTTTCTGTCTGTCCTTGTCTCTCTCTTATTCTCTCTTTCTCAAACCACAGAGGCCACTGGCCCAAACGTTATGCGGCCCACTGGGAAACGTCCCGACTCTCCCGATTAGCCAGCACGCCATCGGGTGAACCTCACCATGATGCATCCCGACAAACAGTCACAGTGACGCACAGACAGAGGGAGAGAAACCACAACAAATCTCTCACAAAAACCCTTACTCTGGCCACGCCTCCTGAATGCATAAAAGGAAACCTCAGGCTCAAAATCGGAACAAAACGTCTGTAGTGTGTAGAAGGATTTAGGAAACTGTGATAAAATGTGTAGTGCACAATTTGAGTCCAAATTCAATGTGCATTTGGGTTCTGACAACATTTATCTAGGAAATATCCGACTCCCTAATTTTCTGAAACAGCATTAGTCTTTGAGTCGCTGCACAAGTCATAAAGAGTCTAAAACACAAACCTCTGATCAGGCTGAAGGAGCAGTGTGTGAGTTTAATAAACAGGCTCATAGACTTCATGTTACAGTAGATGCAGATGTATAAATAGAGAATCGCCCACCAGAATGAGTCACTGCTCGAAGTGATGACTCCTGAATCAGACTCTGCTGCTCTCAACATGACTTGTAATGGAGTTTATCAGACACAGACTTAAAAACATCTGAAGCTAAACATTTTCAGAGAGACATACAGTATATTAAAAGAAAGCCTGAGGTCTCTCCAAACTAATGCTAGTCTAAGTCTATCTAAACTTTTCAACTCATTCATTCATTTTCTACCGCTTAATCCCATTAGGGGTCGCGGGTGACTGGAGCCTATCCCAGTGACTTTGGGCCTTAGGCGGGGAACACCCTGGACAGTGGCCAACTCGTCGCAGAGTTAGACAGACAAACATTCACTCTCTCATTCTCTCACATTGGAAATTTACAGAGATGCCCAATTAACCTAAACATGCATGTTTTTGGAGGAAACCGGAGAAAACTCACGGTGACACGGGGAGAACATGCAAACTCCACCCAGAGAGATCATGAGATGTTGATATGGTCCGACTCGGGAGTCAAACCCACGACCTCCTTGTTGGGAAACCAGAGCTCTAATCACTCTGCTACCGTGCACTAGAGACCTGCATCGGGCGGGAATTCCCGCGGGACCCACGGGACCCGTGAGCAAACCCTCGGGATCGGGCGGTTTTAACGTTGCCTCAGGCGGGAACGGGCGGTCAGGCCAAACACCTCGGGACCCGAACGGACCCGCGCTCTCTCCGCTGTCTTGAAAATATTACGTAGCAAGAAAGAAATACGGCTTTGTGCGTGCTGCTGGTCAATAGAGAGACACAACACGGACACCTGCAAGGTGCAGACACGTAAACTCACTGCTGTATTTCCTAGTCTAGCGTGCGTATCGGAGCATCATCTGTGCGTCCTCGCGCCAGCAGCAGCCGCAGCACGGACGCAAGCTTTCCCAGAGGAATGAATGAATGCTGGCTTTTACGCACGGGGAGATGGAGATAATACACACGGAGTTTGGGCAAGTAAAGTGTTTGTTTAGCAGAAACTGGAGGTGTGAGGAGCTTTGTATTTCAGGTAAGAAATACACAGACATCATGGCTTTATGATTGAATGTGTCAAACGAACATAATCGCCTTGTTACAGATTATTTAGGCTGGTGCCTAATTGTTTTAAAACTAGATGCAGAGAGTTATGCAGAGTTTAGTCATTTGTGTCCATGTTGTGATGCCCTGGGGTCGCCACGCAATCTCCATGTCACCAAAAAAAAAAAAAAAAGTCGGGACCCAACGGGACCCGCGGGAGCTTCTCGGGCGGGCAGGCACACGGGGGCGTCGGGATCAGGCGGGAACGGTCATGAAAATCTAGTCCCGTGCAGGTCTCTACTTTTCAACTGTAGTGGAAATTTAAAAAAATTGTCAACTAATTCAAATAGGTCGACTAAAATACCGGCAATTGATCGACTAAACAAGGTGTCCCCAGCCCCGGTCTGGGAACCAAACCGGGCCACAGGCCATCGGCTACAGGGCCCCAGAGGATCTTTTAGAAGTACTACTTCCTTGTGGGTTAAGCGACGCTATTTTTATTGCACAATAAACAGCAAATTCAAGCAATAAGAATTTTAAATCAGGGCTGGACATGTTAACACGTTATCGCTGCATTAACGCTCCACATACTTAATCACAATTAATTATTTCATCAACTTTAACACTGGTCACATTTAACCCAAAAACATGAATGAAAGCACTACGCGCAGCTGCTGCTGCTGCACACTTTCCCTCGCTCTCATAAACAGTTCACAAACAGTGGATCTGTTCTGCTGCTGTTAGCGCAGTGGACCGTCTGAGTTTTTAAATATACGGCCCATTAAAGACTTCAAGCTGAGAGTGATGTGTAGAGAATCAGCCTCGATCAGCGACGATGTGCAAACTTTTACACACGTGTTTGCGACGTAGGGTTAGGGAACTTGAACTACTAACTGAACTACAAATTAAGACATTGTTTAAATATATAATTATTATCTAAGCCAAAAACAACAAAAATGTGCTGCACTGCAAAACACACACTGTAGTTGTATAATACACACAATAAAACAATAATAGCCACAAGTGTGTGATTCAGACCTGACTGAATGTGCATTAATATTATATAAATGTATGCATTTTACGTTGATGTTATTGTCGCTGACCAACCTCGACCGGACCTGAAAAAGAAAACTGTGATTGTACCAGTCGTTATAAGAACAAAAGCCGCTGGACAAAACGATTAAGAACCTGCAGAGCTACAAACAAGGCCTGGGTCATGACTCATGAGCTCCACAGACAATCCTCTGTCAGTAAAAACGTGTTTTGGAGCAGAAGCCAGACTTTGGAGAAGAAATCTGTGCAGTGAGACATTTCTATTCATGTTTATTCAATGTCATATTTACTGCAGAAAAGACAAACTGGTGAAGACAAGCACAATGTTCAGTTAAATCTTAAATACAATCATGTTCACTGTGTTTTTCCTGACAAATGTGGTCAAACCGGTCAAAGGCACTTTAAACAAACACATAATAATCCTTCATTGTGCTCATATTGAAACTACAGAACCCTGCGGAGACGATTTCTTTGTGCAAACGTCCTTTCAGACGCCGAGCCGTTGGGTGAGTCACAGACATCCATCCGTCTTGTGTCGTGTTTCCTCTAACTTTGCAGCTCATGTGCGACGTAATGAGCTGCGACGCGGTTCGACACAACAGCAGCGCCGCCGCGAAGGGACAGAAAAAAAAAAGAACAAGCTTTCTAACGGATACAGATGTGAGAGGCTGAGACAAAACAAGAACAGCAGGTGAAAGTGGTGTAATGGAGGTTGTTTAGGGCCACAGCTGTCCGTCCACGAGCAGATAATCATGTTCAGAGAGTTATACGCTGCATAAACTAGTGACAAGTAGGAAAGATGCACTGGGACAGACTGAGGTTTCACTGATTCTGACCAAAGACAGTCACTGCACATAGGTTTATGGAGGAAGGGTGCAACCGCTCAATGTTGCCAGACTTTCAGAGAGCTTCTGTTCGCGTAGTTCGCTCACACTTTTACAACTTTTTCTTAAGAAAACCCAGTTCGGAAGCTTCTTATTTCTAGATGTTAGCCATCGATGTGTCTACAACAGAAGATAAAAAAGGATTGCTTCAGAACTAGCCCAAAATCCCTCGTCTGATGTCCATCACATTAGGAGTGTGGACTGTGCCACCGGATGTAGCGACCTTTGTCAATCTAAGACCGGAAGACATGCCGCAAATGCCTTTTGTCACAGTTTTTTGCCCCGGGGTCAGAGTTTGTACTGCAGAGAGAAAGGGAGAGAAGAGAGAGAGAGAAAGAGGAAGAGAGAGAGAGAAAGAGAGAGAAGAGAGAAGAGAAAAGAAAAGAAGAGAGAGAGAGAAAGAGAGAGAAGAGAGACAGAGAAAGAGGAAGAGAGAGAGATAAAGAGTGAGAAGAGAGAAGAGAAAAGAAAAGAGAAAAGAGAGAGAGAAGAGAGAGAGAAAGAGTGTGAGAGAGAGAGAGAGAGAGAGGAAGAGAAAGAGAAGAGAGAGAGACAAAAGAAAGAGAGAGAGAGAGAAGAGAAAGAGAGAGACAAAAGAGAGAGAGAGAGAGAGAAGCGACAGTGACATGTTGAGATGCAGAGCGCGTCGCCGCTAACGCTGGAAATGAAAAAATAAAAAGGTGAAGGACAAATACAGATTGTCAGTAATGAGCCCATTTGAGCAGCTCCAGTGTCTCTGTGTGTGTGTCTGCAAAAACATGACATTTCATTAAAAACAACACGGACACTTAGGATTTATTCACTGTTTTAGATTATAAGAAGCAAAAAAGTTTATATTTGTGTTTTCCAACTAATTCTCTACACAGCTTTCTTATTGTTTTTCATCAGCTCTTTAGGAGGTCATTTGTGAGTAAATTTTAATAGAAGTTCAAACAAATGGTCCATTAAACCCTAACTGTAACCCTTCTAAGGTGGATGTAAAAATGTCTTATTATTTATGATTAAAGGTTGTATGGAGGATTTTCAAAAATAGTCAGTCTTGGTCAAAAACAGTTGCATAGATCTGTAACAGCCTTGTACTTATGCTAAACAAAAAAGAATTATAAAAATATATAAACTGTGGACATGATGAGGCCGGTAAAACGTTGACCAATAGATAACGAGGTACCTCAAAATGACCTAAACTTAGTCATTTGTAACTTCAGACTTAAACTAGACACTAAACACAAAAATAAACATCCACACCTGGCCTCAAACTAAATATTTGTTTATGAGACGCAAAGAAAATAACCGTGTCTATTCTACATATACATATATGAGTGAATTCACAAACTCTAATGCTGCGTTCAGACTGAACAGCGTCTTGGCGTATTTGCGTCCATTTTCAATGTTAAGTCAATGTAAACCCGCGACTTGAGCGTCTTGCGGAGAAGAAGCTCAAACCTGCTGAACTTTCAGCGTCTAGACGCTCGCGTCCACCAATCAGAGACTACACCCCCGTACACGTGACATGTTGTTTTCCTGTCACACCAAGAGGAAAGGACGACTGTTTACTGAAGTCTTTTAGTAACTTTTTAACGAAAGGTCGCTTGTTTGGGGCTTTTTCAAAGACTTGGCCGTTCGTTGCTTTGAAAATCTGGAGACACGGCAAACACGGGACATGATCTGGACTTACAACACGCTCACATGGATGTATTACAAATGCCCGGTGCCGTGTTTAAACCTGCTGTACAACGGGAGGAGACGAGGACGGGACAGCAAAGGGACTGCCTGGAGGAGAAGAAAGTTGTGTGATCGGGTAAGCTCCGTTTTATAAATGCAACCCGGTAATGGCGCCACTGCCTCTGGCACGGGGCAAAGCTAAACATGTAGCCGCCGGAGAGCTCTCGTGAGCGGCTACGGCCAACGGAGGAACCCGGTGAGGGCCGAAGGTTCAGAGATTTAGCAGAGAAAAGTTAAAATGACAGTGGATTTGGTAATAATACCCACCATTTCTCGCCTCAAATGGTCTCAAAGTTTAGATTTGACTCTTATAAACCGTTTTATAAATTCAACAAGCCTCTATCTCTCTCTCTCAACGTGGTCTGTCTACGAGCAAAACAAAGCCTGTAAACAAGCGGGAGCTGGAAGCGCTTTAGGCGTTGAAAGTGTCTTTTTGTCCACCAAAGCCTTGACGCGCGTCAGAGCAGTTTAGAAGCTTATTGAGGCGTCAACAGCATAAATAACCGGCGAAATTTAACGCACGTTTAGGCGAATTTAGCTGTCCGGTGTGAACGCAGCATTAAGAATCCCACTGGCTCCACCAGCTGATTGGCTGACTGCATCCAAACGGCCCAATCACATCGCAGCAGGGCGGGTTGAGAGGGTTCTTAGCAAAGATGTCAGGAAGTAGCTCCTGAGTCAAACAAAACAAAGATGCCAGCTCTTGTGGATGTACATGTTGTCCATATGTGACTCTAGTTTAATCCCAAGCACACATTGTATAGGTCTATTCAATTATATTTACTAATGGGCCAGATTTGTTATTGGGCTGTGGTCTAAGGGCCGGATTTTTACTAGAAATACACTTTTTTCCAGTCAGATTAGAGAGGCAACAAGTCTAAACCAATTTGGTTCACATCAAATGTAAACCACATCTTAAACAAGACTAGATCATAAAATCTAAACTGGAACTAGGACTATAAAGTTAACCACTGAAATGGCATAATAAAGGTTCAACTGATGCATTGGCTATTGAATAAGAGGAAATATACAGAGTACTAAGAACACAAATACAGCCTATCAAGCAAGTCAGTCCAGTCCATGGCCTGTTTCATTATCCTGGGCCAAAACATACTGCTTAGTGGCCGCATTTTGCCCCTGGGCCGCCATTTGAATAGCCCTGGTGTACGTCATTACGATTTGTGATTGGTTCAAGTGCGTCTGACAGGTTCAACTACATTTTTAGTAAAACATAATAAACGTTATGATTCAGTGTTCATGAAAATTTAGCTTGTTTTTTTTCTCAATTTGGTTGTTTTGGTGAAGTTTATCATCATCGTTTGTAAATTTGACTTTTGTGGAGGGGAATCCACGACTGTTAGTCTGGGTCAAAATCAACATAAATAACACAGAAGTGACAATGTGACAGATTATAACACTTTAACTGTGCTAAACCATTGCTTAAACTCCATAAACGGTGTCAGTTGTGAGTAAATTGTCTTTTTGGCGACTCGTGGAGGATTCTGTTTTAGAACTTAAATTACTTCCTGTACTTTTCTACTTTTAGCTGTCAATTTCTTCATAATTTAAAACTTAACTGCTGTAAAACTACGATTAATATTTACCACAGACTGTCACACCAAACTAAGTCATGTCATATGTGTTTAAAGCTTAAACTAAAGTAGGCCCAGCCAAGCAGTATTTCATTATAAGTTGGGGAAACTCAGCTTTTTGTAAATTAGTTGTGTTTTCCTCTAAAACATCTGTGATAAATGCAGCATTTTGTGAAAAGGTTAGACCACCGAGTACTGTCTCAATTGAATAATACATTTGTTTGTTTGTTTTTTGTATGTTGCTTTGTTTTCATGTTTCTAAGAGCGAGTGGCGGCGCGCAAAAGGTTCAGCGGCCCGGAGACTCACTCCAAACTAGTGATGGGCAAGGCAAAGCGCCATGAAACTTTTGAACCATATGAACAAAAAGGGTCGGAACTTCGAATTGCGGTTCGAAACACATGAATATCGCCATCTGGTGGTGAATGTTTTCATTAAAAGATTCAAAATGAACAAACTACGTAGGCCACTGTTTGTCCCTACATACAAAAATAAAGTACTGAAGTGTAGTCAAAGTAATCATGAGCTCTACATCATTACTATATTACTGTGAACAAACAGGCCCTAAGCCCTTATTCTGTTTGAAAACTAAAGTTTGAATCAAACAAAGTTGAGTTTAGTAGGCTACTTAGATTTTTGTTCAAGAATAAAAGTTTTCTGCTGTTGATGTTTTTTGCACATACCTACACCTACCTCACAAATAGCCTGTGTGATGCTGTGTCATTGTTTTCTAAATTAACTATGTGTAGGCCTAAATGTATATTTAATATATCTATATTGTACTTAAATTCCAAACAATCAAGCTAACTGACTAACTTCTAACTAAAGGAAATTCAAATCAAATCACTGTCAAATCTCTCTAAATCGCTAAAAGCCTATCTCTCGCCTCACAAACCCACAATTCTAAAAGCGGCAAAGTGGCTTTTAAACTTTGGGCGTGGTTTGAAACAGCTCATGCTGTTTTGTGATTCGTCACCAGCCCGATCAGCAAAGTTAGATTCAAGTCGAAAGCCCTAGTAAACGTTTTTGCAACAGCAGCGGTTCATGAACCGCAGAGTCACGTGATCAGCGTTTTGAACCAGAGTTCGAAGCAGTGATCCGAAGCGTATGTGCTTTAGTGCTTTGAAGCAGTTCAGGAAGCGCGTTTCAAACTGCCCATCACTACTCCAAACGTAATTTACTGAATGTCATTCTATTGAGTTCTTTTCAGGAGCCAAATGCAGCGTTCTGATTGGCTGAGCTTGGGTGTCCTCTCCAGTTTCACTTGTTGTTTGTAAAAAGATGTTTATGAGCTTAATCACAACCAAATGAATAATGTTAATGTGTAGAAGGATTTATGAGAGGAAGTTGTCAGATTTAAAACTAAATTGTGTTGCTGTGTAAAAATCAGCTTAATTATCATCCAACTCATCAAAAATTCAGCATTATTCACTCACTCCACAAACATTATCGTGTCTATTTGTGGTTTGTGGTCCGGTATTAAAACACCTCCCGTTGCCCTTCTTCTTCTTCTCTCTGATTCTTTTTTTTCTCACTCTCTCAATCTCTCACTCTGACATTGAACCGAAGCGTTTACCGCGATAAAGAGCGTTTTAACGAGTCTTATCTTGTGTCTCTGCAAACACAGGCGTCGCACTGGAGGCTCTTGGTTTATCCACTTCGTCTTATGTCGGTGGACTTCTAATCAACTCACATCCCACTGGCTCGTCTCTCTTAAGTTTCTCTACATCTTTTTCGTGCGTTTTGCCGAGGTTTATTTCCGACATCCGATCTAAAAACACAATGAACTGTCAACGGTTTTTTTATATTACATTACTTTCTTTAGGACACTATTATCCTCCTCTCTTCTATTCTCTTCTATCTGGTGAGCGCTTTCTTCTCTTCTTCAGTTCTCCTCTACATCTCTCTCTCTCGCATTGCCGGTGACCGGCGGCTGGCCCGTCGTGGCGGAGCGGCTCACGCGCCCGCGTCCGACCCCGTACGGCCTCGGTTGCTCGCGCCCCGCGGTCACTGGGGTGCGGTGCGTACCTGCGGGAGGTGGTCTAGGGCGGGGTCGCGCGCCGGGCGTCGGGCGACGCATGCGGGCGTAGGGGCCGCGCCGGTTCCGGCGTGGCTAGCTCCGCGTCTCCCGAAGAACTCCGCAAGTCGCTGTATTTGGGGTGGGCTGCGGCCCGGGCTGATGACTGCAGAGATCTCGATGGGCCTCGTTACGCGCTCGTCGCGCGCGCGGCCCGCTAGCCACTTCTCCTGGTCCCGCCCGGACACACTCCCGCTGAGGATGCGCCACAGGGAGGGCCGGGGACATAGTGCTCCGTCCCTCTGCAGACGACTCTCTCCTTCCTCATGCTCACTCTCGTCTCTCCTTTTCTCTCCATTCATAAAGAAGAAGTCCTAGACAGTCACCAATTGATTCGTTATCGAATCTCCGCCGATGTAAAATGACAGACCTTAACTCATATAAAGTCTGATCATAAGCAAAGGCGAGGGGCCCTTGCCTCCTCGAGATACCCTTCCCTGTCGTTTCTCTCCGTTGGTTCTCCACTCCCTCCATCTCTCCCCATCGTCTCCCCCCTCTCCTGATGCTTCTGTCTTCTCTCTCTCTCACGTACTCCTCTCGTCTCCTCTCCTCTCTCTCCTCCGGTCCTCTCTCTCACGTACTGCCCACTCTCCCTTTTCATCTTCTCTCTCTCCTTTCTCTCTCTCACTCTCTCTCTCTCCTCTTTCTTCCTTGGTCTCTCTCTCCTTCTCCTTCACATACCCTCTCTCTCTTTTCATCTCTTCTTCTCTCCTTTTGTCCTGCCTCTCCCCACCTCCTTCTCTCCTCTCCCTTCTTTCTACTCTCTCTGTCTCCTTCTCCTCTCTCCCTCTCCTGTCCTTCTTGCATCCGTCCACTGCCCGGATTCCCTCTCTCTTCCGCCCTTTAACGTCTCTCTCTTCCTCTAATCCTTGTGCTACTGTCCACGTCTGCTCCTCCTCTCGCTCTGGGTACTCTCTTCCTCCCGCTCCTCTGTGCCTTTCGGGCCGGGATCTCTTCTTCGTTTCTTTCCCCCTCTTCTTGAAATCGATTCTTCGTTTTTTTTATCGCACCCGATCTTCCCACCCTTCCTGTTTCACTGTTGGTCTGCGCTTCTATATCTGCGGTCCCGTCTCGCCCCCTCGGTTCCTCTTGGCCTCCCAGCCTCTATCTCTCCCTTCTCCCCCTCCATCCTGCTCCTCTGTCCCCGCTCTCACCTTCTCTCAACACCTCTCTCTCACACCCCCCCCTCCCCTCCTGTGTCTTCCTCGCCCCTAACACACCACATGACTTTCGGTTTCTCTCCCCCCAGTTCCTCTTCCTTGTTCGCCTCCACCCTGCCGTCACCTCTACTTCTATCTACCTCGACCTCCCTCTTTTTCTCATTTCTTCCCGATTCTCTCTCTCTGTCTCCTCCGGTCTTATCACTGTAATATTTGTTCCACATCTTAGTCTGCCGATCCTCTCCTTCCGTCACCCATGTGCTCCCAGACTGACCTCGCCTCTCGCAACCTCGCGCGTGTTGACCTTCTCCCCCCCCTCTTCCTCCCTCGCTGCCTCGGTTCTTCTCTCTCTGCCCTCTTCTCT
>JBBPFD010000438.1:0-21234 GCA_038363315.1 Mugilogobius chulae
AGAGGCGATAAGGAGATGTAGGAGAGGAGAAAATGAGGAGAGAGAACAAGGAGCTAGGAGAGAGGAAACGAGGAGCTAAGAGATAGGAAATGAGGAGCTAGGAGGAGAGGAAAACAAGGAGCCAGAAGAGAGGAACACAAGGAGCTAGGAGAGGAACGAGGACGGAGTAGGCTAGGAGAGAGGACGAGGGAGGTAGGATAGAGGGATGGGAACGAGGAGCTAGGAGAGAGGAAACGAGGAGGTAGGATAGAGGAAACGAGGAGCTAGGAGAGAGGAAATGAGGAGCTAGGAGAGAGGAAACAAGGAGCTAGGATAGAGGAAACGAGGAGCTAGGAGAGAGGAAACAAGGAGCTAGGATAGAGGAACGAGGAGGGAGAGAGGAAACGAGGAGTAGGAGGGAGGCTAGAGGAGGAAACGAGGAGGTAGGATAGAGGAAACGAGGAGCTAGGAGAGTGTTTGAAGCCGAGGAAGAGGAGATGAGGAGTAGGAGTTAGGAGCTAGGACACAGCAGAGGCAGAGGAGAGGAGCTAGGAGCTAGGAGCTAAGACACAGCCGAGGCAGAGGAGATGAGGAGGTAGGAGTTAGGAGTTAGGAGTTAGGACACAGCCGAGGCAAGAGGAGATGAGGAGCTAGGAGGTAGGAGTTAGGAGTTAGGAGCTAGGACACAGCCGAGGCAGAGGAGATGAGGAGCTAGGAGCTAGGAGTTAGGAGTTAGGAGTTAGGAGCTAGGACACAGCCGAGGCAGAGGAAGTGATTTGGTCCAATTAGAATCAAACTTCCTCCAGACTCTGACACAAACAGAGAGAACTGAACCAGGACTCAAACAGGTCTACACCGGGTCTAGACCGGGTCCAAACCGGGTCAGATTCTGGCTGAACCTGGAGGAGGTTTTGGGGGAACGAAGTGTGAGAGTTTTAAATTAGAAACACAACAAACTTCAAACCCGACGCGACGCCTCAGAAATGTAAAAACGCCGCATTTCCACGAATAAATGTGACGAGTCGAAAGTCTGAGTCTGTTCAAAGAGCTGTCACTCAAACTGGGAAAAAACAGGATCTAGAGCAGGTCTGGGACTGGTCTGGGACTGGTCTGGGACTGGGTCTGAACCAGGTCTGGGACTGGTCTGGACTGGGTCTGGGACTGGGTCTGGGACTGGTCTGGGACAGGTCTGAACCAGGACTGAACCAGAGAGAGAAAAACAGGATCTAGAACAGGTCTGGGACTGGTCTGGGACTGGTCTGGGACTGGGTCTGAACCGGGTCTGGGACTGGTCTGGGACTGGTCTGGGACTGGGTCTGAACCAGGACTAAATATGAGAGAGAAAAACACGACTAAAACACGACTAAAACAGGTCTAAACCAGGTCTGGGACTGGTCTGGGACTGGTCTGGACTGGGTCTGAACCAGGACTAAATATGAGAGAGAAAAACACGACTAAAACAGGTCTAAACCAGGTCTGGGACTGGTCTGGGACTGGGTCTGAACCAGGTCTGAACCAGAGAGAGAAAAACAGGACTAAACCAGGTCTGAACCAGGTCTGGAACTGGTCTGGAACAGGTCTGGAACTGGTCTGGGACTGGTCTGGGACTGGTCTGGACAGGTCTGGAACTGGTCTGGGACTGGTCTGGGACTGGTCTGGGACTGGGTCTGAACCGGGTCTGGGACTGGTCTGGGACTGGGTCTGAACCGGGTCTGGGACTGGTCTGAACCAGGACTGAACCAGAGAGAGAAAAACAGGTCTAAACCAGGTCTAAACCAGGTCTGGGACTGGGTCTAGAACAGGTCTGAACCAGGTCTGAACCAGGTCTGAACCAGGTCTGGGACTGGTCTGGGACTGGTCTGGAACAGGTCTGAACCGGGACTGAACCAGGTCTGAACCAGGACGGAACTAGGACTGAACCTGAGAGAGAAAAAACAGGACTAAACCAGGTCTGGGACTGGTCTACAAAGTGGTCTGAACCAGGTCTAAACCAGGTCTGGAACTGGTCTGAACCAAGACTGAACCGAGATTGAACCTGAGAGAGAAAAACAAGACTAAACCAGGACTAAACCAGGTCTGGAAACCGGTCTAGAACAGGACTACACTGTAAAAACTCATGTTGTATCATTTGTTCCATTTAAAACATTATTTTGTTCTTTTTTTACAAATATTATTTCTGCAGATTTACAATAAAGTATTTTTACTTTTTCTTATTTTAGATGTGCTTATTTATTTATCTGTTTATTTATTTATAACTTACACTGTAAAAATGATCTAAAACATTCTATTGAGTAAGAACTAGTCAGTGGACCTACAATTATTGTTAATTAAAATCAAATAAAATAACCAATTTACGACTAAAACAAACTTGTCTTTCTTATTATTATTTCAGATGTTTGTAGTTTAAATGAGTTTTGTTTAATAAAGTGAACGTGTGTGTAAAAAGTAAATTTAGAAGTGTTTTTTTTTACAGTGTTTAAGAGCGTTTATGTAAATGTCCAGAGCGGATGATTGACAGCTCCGAATAAAACATCAAACATTTATAAAACAAAGAAAAACTCAAGGTCAGAGACGGAGAGAGCAAGAGAGGAGGGAAAGAGAACAAGAGAGAGAGAGAGAGAGAAGAGGGGAAAAGAGAGGAGAAGAAGGAGAGAGGAGAGAAGAGAAGAGGTGATGAGCCAGGAGAGAGAAAGACAAAGAGGAGAGAAGAAGATAGGGAAAAAGAAGGAAAGGAAAGAAGGTGGAGGGGAGAGAAAGAGAGAGAGAGAGAGACAGAGAGAGAGAGAACAGCAAGAAAGAAATATAAGTGGAGAAGAGAAAGATGAAGAGGAGAAAGAAAAGAAAAGAAGAGGGAAGTGATGAGATGTAGGAGAGGAGCCAATGAGGAGAGAAATGAGGAGCTAGGAGGAGAGGAAAAAGGAGTAAGAGAGGAAACAAGGAGCTAGGAGGAGAAGAAATGAGGAGCTAGGAGGAGAGGAAACGAAGAGCTAGGAGGAGAGGAAACGAGGAGCTAGGAGAGAGAAACGAGAGCGAGGAGAGAGGAAATGAGGAGCTAGGAGGAGAGGAAACAAGGAGCTAGAACACACTATAGAAACACAGTCCTGTTCTTTGAAAGTGTGGTCCTGGTGTTTTTCAGTGTAGTTGTGTTTTTAGAGAATAACATGTTCCAGTTTTGGCCCAGTTTGCCCAGTTGACCCTGTATGACCCAGTTTGGCCCCGGTTTGGCCCCTTATGACCCAGACTTCTCCAAACACAAACATGTACGCGTGTCTTTTATTTATTTCCAGCAGATACAGTTGTGTGAGTAAAAATAGAAGAGAAGAGAAAGAGTAGAGAGTGATAACAGGAGAAAGAGAAAAGAGGAGAGAAAGATATAATTACCTCGTTAGCTGAAGTCGTTAGTGAAGCGGAAAAAGACAAACACAGAGTAGTCACTATAATGAAACAGGAAAATATAAATAAATAAGATTATTTAAAGACCAAGAAAAGGACAAATATAAAGAGATTAAGTCTTCAAACAGCAGAGACACTTGTGTTTAAACAGAAAAGAAAGAAAATGTATTTATTATTATAGATCCACACGTGAATGTTTCAGATAATCAATAAATGTGATTATTCACGTTTGTTTGAATAACAAACCTGGACTAAACCTGGACTGAACCAGGACTAAACCTGGACAAACCTGACTAAACCTGGACTAAACCAGGACTAAACCTGACTAAAACCGGACTAAACCTGGACGAGAACTGGACAAACCTGGACTAACCAGGACTAAAACAGGAACTCCCAACCTGGACCTGACCATGACGAAACGCTGGACTAGAACCTGGACTAAACCTGGACTAAAACCCACGACTAAACCTGGACAAACGGACTGAATCCAGGACTAACCTGCGCTAAAACCTGGACTAAACGCTGGACAAACCAGAGACTCAACCTGGACTAAACTGACTACCAGGAACTAAAACTCTGACTACTGGACTAAACTCTGGACTTAGAACCAGGACAAACCTGGACTAAACCTGACTAAACCTGACTAAACTGACCAAACCCAAGGATCTAAACAGGAACAACACACTGGACAAACCTGACTAAAGCCTGGACTAAACCTGAGACCTAAAATCCTGAACTAAACCAGACTAAACCTGGACTAAACCTGGACCGAAACTGACTAAACCTGACTAAACCTGGACTATACTAACACTGGACTAAAACTGAACAAACCAGGGAATAAACCTGGACTGAACCAGGACTAAACTGGACTAAACCAGGGACTAAATCCGGACTAGAACCAGGACACTGGTCCTGGAGCTAAACCTGGACCAACCTAGACTAAGGCAGGACTGAAACCTTGGACAAACCTGGACTATAACCAGGACTTGTCCCTGGACTAAACCTGGACTCAACCAGACTAAGCAGGAAATAAACTCTTGACTAAACCGAGACTTGCTCAGGCTAAAACAGGAACTGCTCCAGTGACTGGTTCACGGACTAAACCTTGGAACAGCTCAGGACTAAACCAGGACTAAACCAGGACTGGGCCAGACTAACCCTGGAGCTAACCTGGACTGGTTCAGGTTGTAAGTGTGGATTCGGAGAGTTTTAATGGAAAAGCCTGAGCGTCTCTCGCAGTCGCTCCCAGGACACATGCATTATGATCAGGCTCAAAAACTGTTACAACATCCACCTGGAACCAACGCGGTCCCTCTCAAAAACCAGTTACAATCCACTGGACCTGCCTGGACCTTAAAACTGGTAATAATCCACACTGGAACCTGCTCTGGACTTAAAACTGGTACAATCCACCTGAACCGTGCTCTGGACCTTTAAACTGTTACACACCCCGCTGGAACCTGCTCTGGACTTAAACTGGTTATAATCCACCTGGAACCTGCTCTGGCACCTTTAAAACTGGTTACAAATCCACCGGAACCATGTCTGGAACCTTTAATGACTGTTATAAAGTGCCACCTGAACCTGCTCTGGACCTTTAAAGACTGGTTACCATCCACCTGGAACCAGCCCAGGACCTTTAAAAAACTGGTTACAAATTCCACCTGGAACCTGCGTCATGGAACACCTGTAAAACTGTTATATCATTCCATCCTGGAACCTGCTCTAGACCCTGCTAAATGCTGGTTACAATCACCTGAACCTGCTCTGGACCTATAAAACTGTGTTACAATCCACCTGGAACCCTGCTCTTGGACTTCTTAAAACTGTTACAACGCACCTGGAACTCTCCTCAGAGACTTTAAACTGGTTACAATCCACCTGGAACCTGCTCTGGACCCTCTAAAACTGGTTATTAACATCTGGAACCTGCCTAGACCTCCTAAAAAACGGTTTACGAATCCACCTGGAACCTGTGCTCGACCTATAAAATGGTTAACATCCACCTGGAACCTTGCTCGACCTATAACAACGTTATACATTCCACCGGAAACCTGCTCTAGACCCTCTAAAACTGGCCTTATACATCCAGCCTGAAACCTGCTCTGGACACTTAAACCGGGTTACAAATCCACCTGAAGCCTGCTCTGGACCTTTAAAACTGGATTACAATCCACCTGGAACCTGCTCTGGACGCCTTTAAAAACTGGTACAACACAGCCTGGATATCCCGCTCTGGACCTCAAAACCTGGTTAACAATCCACCTGAACCTGCCTGAACCTTAAAACCGGTTATAATCACTCTGGATACTGCTCAATGACTAGACCCTTAACTGTTACAATCCACCTGGAACCTGCTCTGAACTTAAAAAACGGGTTATAGTATCACGACGCTGGAAGCTTGCCTCTGGAGTTTTAAAAACCGGTTATATATCGCCTGAAACTGCTCAGGACCCTCTAAACTGGTTACATATCCCCTGGAACCTTGTCTCTGACCTTTAAAACGGTTACACCTCCAGCCTGGAACCTGCTCTGGAGCCCATCTAAACTATGTTTTAATCCACCTGGAACCTGCCTCTGGAACACTCAAAACCGTTACAATTCCACCTGGAACCTGCTCTGGACCTTCTATAACTGTTACAATCCACCTGGAACCTGCTCTGGACCCCTCAAAACGGTTACAATCCACCGGAACCTGCTCTGAACTATAAAACCGTTATATATCCACCTGGAACTGCTCTGGGCCTCAAAACGTTACCCAATCCACCTGGAACCTGCTCTGGAACCCCTAAACTGGTATAATCACAGCTGGAACTGCTCTGGACCTTAAAACTGGTACAATCCACCTGGAAAATGCTCGGACCTCTAAACTGTTATACGAACCACCTGAACCTGCAATTTCTTTCTGTTATATGAGATAACTTTTCTAGCTGAGATGTGTTTAAGTATCTTTAAGCTGAAAACCTGCTGTTCCAGTTTGCAACGTAATGCCTATCACGAGGTGGAACAGGGCATTTTAAACCTCTTAGATCCTGTTTATAAGTGTGTTTCTCACCCATCGTTACTCCTCCTTAAAAGCCGTACCCCTCGCACACTTCATCTGCGGTGATTGCTGCCAACGCAGTCGGCCACTCGGATGCAGGAGGATGGTCCCGGTCTGGTACGAGGTCTTGCTGGTCCGGTCTCGGTCCCGTCCGGTCCCGGTCTCATCTGTTTGTAAAAGAGCCCTGACCAATCGAGAGAGTGGGACTAGATTTGTGAAGTCGTCTGTGAGAAGAGAACAGGACTAAAACATGGGTTCTGACCACAGGTGCACTGGACCAGAGTTCCATGAATCAAAGCTGAGTGGAGAGTCGTCTGTGAGAGAGAAACAGGAACTAAAACAGGGTCCTGCGACCCAGGACTAGACGCAGGTCTGAAGCCAGGTCCTGAATCAGCTGAGTGTGGTAGAGAAACAGGACTAAACCAGGGTCGGACAGGACTAAAAACACGGTCTGGGACGCACGGCTAAGACCAGGTCTGGACCAGGTCTGAGTGTGGGATCGATCTGTGAGAGGAGAAAACAGGACTAAAACAGGGTCTGGACCAGGTCTAGACCAGGTCTGGACCAGGTCTGAGTGTGGAGTCATCTGTGAGAGAGAGAAACAGGACTAAACAGGGTCTGGACGGGGTCTGACCAGGTCTAGACCAGGTCGAATAAAGCCCTGAGTGTGGGGAGAAACAGGACTAAAACAGGGTCTGGACCGGGTCTGGACCAGGTCTGAAACCAGGTCTAGACCAGGACTTGTGGGGTCATCAGTGACAGAGTACAAGCTACAAGGCCTGTAGAAGGTGTGTTTGGTGTAGACCAATCAGAACACAGCGTTGTGGTATGGGCGGAGCCAAAGGTCCAAACATGGCGGTAACAGGAACATTCTGACCAAAGACCTAAAAACAGCAGAATGTTCTTTATTCTTTTATAAACTCTGACACACAGAGCTCACTGCACAGCTACGCTCTTATTTAAAATGTCCCTGCAGGCACCTGTAGTTTCTACAAATCACACAGACAGTAGTTAAACATGGTCGCGCCCTTTTCGTACCAGACGACCTGATCTGTCCGGAAGTTCCCTTTTTTTTCTAAATAAAACTGAAATGAAGGGCTGTTTTTGGTTGTTTTTTAATCACATAATACTCTCGTCATCCACAAGCCCTGTATTCATGACCCACAGCAGTTTATCTAGTGTAATACAAGAGTTTGATCTTTCCTTCAACCTTTGAAACATGGAAGTATAATTATAAACTGGAAGATGAGTCCAAGATGGCGGCCCGTTGTTTTCAATGGTTTCTGCTCAGTGGCGCATTGATGCCGAAAAAAGATTTTTACTTCCGCGCTCTTCCTGAATGCGAGTAGCTCCCCCACTATCGTGACGTCAGAAAAGTGACAGCGTGATCAGTTCTGACCAATCAGAACGATGGAGGCCTGAGCGGGGGAGAGCGCGGAGGAGCGGGGGGGAGCGGAAAGAGCGCGGGCAGAGCGGTAAGCTTAGGCTAAAAACAACGTTTAAAAAATTGAAAATTTTAGTTGAAACTAGAGAGAAATACCTTCAAAATGAGACCTTAGTTTAAAGCTGTAGGTGCCGTGTCCTCGGAGCAATAGCAGTCTGAAGTGACAAAAATGCATTGACGTCTATGGGGACATTTTCTTGGGCCAACCGCTGCAGTACCGCGGAGCGGCCTGATCGCCACTCGCATCAGGAAAGAGGGGGCGGAGTCTAATCCAGATAATATATTTACATCCATGCTTTGAACTCATCATCAACACTTTTGGTTATTTGTTCATAAACAGTTTAAAAATTCACAAATAAAGACTGTTTAGATTAAAAACAAGCTTTTTCACTTTATTATTTCAATGTGTGCTTGTTCTAATCACACTTCAGGACGGATCGGGTCTGCCGGACGAAAGGGGACGCGACAAAACATATAAACTGAGAAATTAAAGACAAATCCAACAGCCGTGTTTCTGACTGCTCGACCTCCAGAACTACCTGAGGATGGAGCTGCTGCGCCCCTGAGTCTGTGTGCTATATGGTATAAGTGCTCAGAAAAGCCTCGTCACTGTACAGACTAGATCAGAGGAGCAGCACTTACGCACTGCGTCGTCACGGCAACAGCATGCAAGCTACATCATTGGACCACTGGACTTTTTGTTCGAGGTGACACGAAGAGTCACTGTACAGACTTTTACAAACTTACGTGAACCTCATGACCTAAACCAAACCCAAAGTCGTCAAGTGAAGAGAATAAACCTGGTTTAAAACTTTACCTGGAGTGGCTCCGCCCAAACCACCACAAAGCTGCGCCGTGATTGGACAGTTCACGAGAAGCAGCAAAGCCACAAACATAAAACATCCTGAGTCTGAATCAGGAGCAGAGTTTGGGTTTTTCAGGATCAGTGATGATTCAAACAGAAAACACACAGAAAAACACACCACACACACACGTTCACAATGACCAATGACGGCACAGATGAGACGTCACATGACACGAGATGGACCACGCCTCCTTTTCACACTCCGCCTTTAAACCGGTCTGAACCAGGACTAAACCAGGTCTGAACCAGGTCTGAACCAGTTGAGCGTTTTGGGGCCAGTGTGAAAAGGACTGCATAAACCTGACCTTTGACCTGACTCTGATCCTGCGTTCTGATTGGCTGACACTTTCCCGCCAAACTCGTGGGATGGCGCCAAAACGAAAAACAAAAACGAACCAAAAAACGAACAAACAGGATGAAAGAGGAGGAAGAGGAGGAGGAGGAGTGTGTGGACCAATCAGAGCGAAGGAGGCATGCGCAGGTGCGACACAAACCCCGCCCCCAACTTACCATTTATGGGCACTTTACCGAGAAACAACAAAAGAGGAAGAAAAAAGGAGACAGGAAGTAAGCAACAAGTCTGAAGCATCATCAACACTAGGCTAGAGCGGCTAGGCTAGAGCGGCTAGGCTAGAGCGGCTAGGCTAGAGCGGCTAGGCTACAGCGGCTAGGCTAGGCTAGAGCGGCTAGGCTAGAGCGGCTAGGCTAGAGCGGCTAGGCTACAGCGGCTAGGCTACAGCGGCTAGGCTAGAGAGCTAAGGTTAAACAGGTGAGGTTAAAGCGGCTAGGCTAAGACTGCTAACTTGTCTGAGCCCTGAGGAGAGGCGACACGGATCAGGCAGGTTCACACAGGAAACAGAATCAAACTACAGAGAGAAGAGGGAGGAGTCTGTTGCCGTGGCGAACATTTTGTTGGAGAACAATTAAGACCGTAATAAAATGTTTTTTGATTTATATGACCTAAATTTCAGATACAAAACACATTAAATACCAATTCATATTTGTAGAATTATATCTTATTATATCTTAAACCATTAAGTTATTATAAAGACTAGAGAGAGTGTGGAGCAGTAGAGACGGCCATCTTGCGAAGGGAGAGGCAACACAATTAAAAACAAAGTAAAAACAAGATCAGGTCATTTATAGATTAACCCATTAAGAGTTAGAGTAAAATCGTCTAAAATTCTAATGTAAACTGTTTCTAAACCCTTTGGAGCACAAACACACATCTGTAGTTTTAGCCTCTGATACTGACTGAGAACAAGCTCTGCACAAAAGAACATCAGGCTTTAAAGTCCGCCTAAACGTTTTTTGTTTAGTAAATGTAAGAATGAGAACAGCTGCAGTCACAGCCTGGGACAGAACGACTCTAGAGTTAGAATATTTTGGGTTTGGACATTTCCTCTTTAAAAGTTGAAGTTATTTTCATTAAAAATAGTTTTAGGATCTGTATTAACCTAAAACCGCTTAGGTGGAGCTCATTAAACAGTCCTGTTACATTATGGAGAATGTTTGAGGGTTTAGATCCTGATCTCAGAATGGTGGGTTTGACTGTGAATAAGACAGTTCACATTAGATTTTCATCTTTAACATAACATTTATTAGATGCATGGCAAAAATTAATGAATGAAGAAAAGTGGGAGGGGCCTCCACCTCATTAGCGGTTAAATGAATATATAATTATATATTTCTGGTCCAAATAAGTGTTTTCTGTCTGGGTCTGGTCATTTTTCCTCTGAATTCTGATTATCGATTAACCGAATATTCCTGACATCTCTACTCACGACATCATCGCAGTCTACAACATGAACACAACCTATTGACGTAGTAATTGTCTGAGATGTTCATTTTTATCATTATTGCCCAAACTTATCCACAAGTCTGAGAGGCAAACCGGACTAAAAAGACTTAAATGAGCTTAAATGAATCTTCTGTCAAAATCACTTTTCTAAGTGTTTAACCTTGTTATAACGGCTCCTTCATCATTAGTTTACTCAAAGTTATATTTGAAATGATTCATGTTTGAGTAATCTTGTTTTGTTCTTCAGCTGCAGCTCAAGTGTCTCACCTACACCTAGCCCCGCCCACTTGTATTTAGTTGTGATAATTCAAAATATTAATACTCAAAGTGACACATAAATGGTTCAAAACTGTCCCAGAGACACTTTATAACAATAATAATTTGTTCTTTTAACCCCATTGCTTCTCACAGTTAAATTTAAACTGAAGAGGCGGGGCTTATCAGTGAAGAGGCGGGGCTTATCACTTCTGCAGTTTTGAACAGGAAATCAGTGGAGCTGTTTCTGTTTTTAAGCCGTTTTAGATTAATTTTCTGTTTTACAATGAACAAAAGGTCATTTACTGATCTGTGTATGTTCTAGTTTCTTACTAAATATAAAAAAAAAACACAATAGGTCTCCTTTAAAGTCAGTTTTTTGTTATAATAGAAAAGTGAAAGGCTCGAGTCACTAAAACGTGTGAAAAGTTAAATATTAAAGAGTTTATTTAAGGTTTTAGATGTTTGTGTGAAGCAGAAAACCACTTGTTCCCCGAGTTTCACAGACGAGACACGACGCAGATGTGATGTGATGAGTGACGCCATCGCAACAAAAGAAAGAAAAATAAATAAATAAAAACAGCAACAGGAACAGAGTAAACAAAAACAAACAAAAACAAACAAAAACCCAAAAAACGAGAAGCAGCAGCAGCGTGAGTGAAGCGTCTCTCCAGCTCTGTCCCTACTTCCTGTCCACTTCCTGTTTACGCCTGTCTACTTCCTGTCTGAACGGAAACAGAAGGAGAAGAAGAAGGAGGAGGAGGGGCTCACCTAAAATGGCCGTCGGGACGAAAGGATCTGCGTCGAGAGAAAAAGAGAGAAAACACAGTGAAGATCAAGTTTAGACGAGTTATTTTAGGTTTTATGAATAGATTAGGTATTTTTAAGAAATATGTCTCCTTCTACTTGTCTCCTAGCTCCTTGTTTTGTCTCCTTACTCCTCCTTTAGTCTCCTAGCTCCTTGTTTTACTTCCTAGTTCCTTGCTTTTTACGTCCTAGCTTCTAGCTTTTTTGCTTCCTAGCTCCTTGTTTATTTACCTCCTAGCTCCTTGCTTTTTGCCTCCTAGTTCCTTGCTTTTTACTTCCTAGTTCCTTGTTATTTACCTCCTAGCTCCTTCCTTTTTGCCTCCTAGTTCCTTGCTTTTTACCTCCTAGCTCCTTGTTTATTTACCTCCTAGCTCCTTGTTTATTTACCTCCTAGTTCTTTCCTTTTTTGCCTCCTAGTTCCCTGCTTTTTTACCTCCTAGTTCTTTTCTTTTTTACCTCCTAGCTCCTTGCTTTTTACCTCATAGTTCCCTGCTTTTTACCTCCTAGTTCTTTTCTTTTTTACCTCCTAGCTCCTTCCTTTTTACCTCCTAGTTCCTTGCTTTTTTATCTCCTAGTTCTTTCCTTTTTTACCTCCTAGCTCCTTCCTTTTTTGCCTCCTAGTTCCTTGCTTTTTTGCCTCCTAGTTCCTTGCTTTTTTGCCTCCTAGTTCCTTGTTTTGCCTCCTAGTTCCTTGTTTTGCCTCCTAGCTCCTTGTTATGCCGGTGCTTTATCAAAAACATACCAAAAGCTGTGTTTTGTTTTAACCAACAGAAGTTTCCTGCGACTGAAAACAGCCTGTTCCACTTTGTGATGTCATCAAGTGTTAGGAAACAGACATTAAATAATATTAAAACTAAAACATTAAGGTTTATCGTAATGATTACAGATAAATAATGATTACTCAAACGTGTGTGAAAAGTTTGAGACACACACAACTATATTTTCACAGTGCTGATCATTAAACTGATCAGTGTATTGATCAGTGTATTGATGAGAGTATTGATGAGGAGTCTGACCTGTGTAGTAGGAGTTTGGGATGGAGCTCATGGTGTTGGACTTCAGAGTGAACGACGAAGGAGAAGAGAGACCTGCAACACAAGAGAAGATCAAACATTGATTTAAAATGTAAATGTAGCTCTTGCTCACCATCTGGACCTATGACATCATCACAAACATCAAAACAGCTCACACAGATAAAACCACTTCAATTAACTGTATTAACAAAACCCAAAGTAGTTTGTTGTTCTATCGCTGTTTCTGCCGGATTTTCTCTTTTGACAGGTCACGTACATTCACTCTCATGTGTTTTTGCCACTCGCTGCTGAAGCCTAATGTGTGACGTGTCTAAAAGTATGTTTGGCACACTTTCACTTTTGTACCACTGCAACAAACTGACTCATTTTGATCTGGAGAATGAACACAACCTATTAACACCGCCTTGTCTCCTCTGTCCTTGTTTCCTCTCCTTCTCTCCTCTCTAATCGTCTCCTCAACTCTTTCTCTCCTCGTTTCCTTCTCTCCTCTCTTTCTCTCCTCCTCTCCTCTTTGTTTTTTCTCTCCTCCTCCGCTTCTTCTCTCTCCTCTCCTCCCTCCTTTTCTCCTCCTCTCCTCTTTTCTCTCCTCTCTTTCTCTCCTCCTCTCTCTTTCTTTCTTTCTTTCTTTCTTTCTTCTCTTTATCCTCCCTCCTTTTCTCCTTCTCTCCTCCCCTTCTCTCTTTGTTTTTTCTCTCCTCCTCTTCCTCTCCTCCTTTCCTCTCTCTCCTTCTCTCTCTTTCTCTCCTTGTTTCCTCTCCTTCCTCCTTTTCTCCTCTTCTCCTTGTCTCTCCTCCCTTCTTTCTTTGTTTTTTCTCTCCTCCTCCCCTCCCTCTTCCTCTCGTCCTCTCCCTCTCTCCTCCTCCTCTCCTGTTCTCCTCTCCTTCCTCTCTTTCTTTCCTTCTCTCCTCTCTTTGTTTTTTCTCTCTCTCCTCCTCATCCTCCTCCTCTCCTTCCTCTTCCTCTCTTCCTTTCCTCCTCTCCTTCTCTCCTTTCTTTCTCTCACTCTTTCTCTCCTCCTCTTTGTTTTTTCTCCCCTTCTCTCCTCCTCTCCTTCCTCTTCCTCTCTTCCTTCCTCCTCTCCTTTTCTCCTCCTCTCCTTTCTTTCTCTCTTTCTCTCCTCTCTTTTCTCTCTTCGTCTCTTGGTCCTGAATATTCTTTCGTTCTTTTGTACTTTTGCAGTTCTTCTTTTTTTATGCTGAGCCGTAAACTGGAGCATGAGCCTGAGGCAAGGTCACACTCTCCCCCTCCCTCCTCCTCTCCTCTCCTCCTCCTCCCCCACACCCCCCTCCCTCTCTCCCTCTCTCCCTCACACCTCCTCCTCCTCTTCCTCTCTCCTTCATCTTTCCATCTCTTTTCCTCTCGCTCACTCGGTCTCGCCTTTTCCTTCCCTCCTCCGCCGACTCACATCCTCCCTCCCTCTCTCTCTTTTTCATCTTTCCATCTCTTTTCCTGTGGTTTCCTCTCTCTCTCTTCTCTCTCTCTCCTTCATGTTTCCGTCTTTTTTCCTCTGGCTCTTTCTGCTCACTTTCACCTTCAAACTTCAGTCTTAATAATCGTCACAATCCGACACAAAAACACTGGATTTTCTCTTTTTCTCGTCACTAAAGCCTCGCTCTGTCACTTCTCCCGTCTCCATGGTGATGTTCACAGCTTTGACTAAACGTTGCAGAAAAAGTTGTTTTATCACGGTGAGCAGATAAGTGTCACATTCTCATAAAGTCAGACTGTGGAACATTCTAAAGACAAAACAACATCACCACACATAGACAGAGAAGCTTTAGGACAAATAAACTGCTTGATTAAATGATCTAATGTATTGATAAATCTGGAATAACAAACGGCACTGAGGACCCTGGTCATGTCACTCCTGCAGCTGCCTGTGGGGGGCACTATGGAGCTTTGTTTTTGTTCAGATTCATGTTTGAATCTAAAAGTGGTAACCTGTCCACTCAGATGTTTATCTCATGATATTTGTGAATCACAAAGACCAGATTTACCATCTGGTCTTCCAGCGTCTGATTGGTTTGGGAGTCTGAACCAGCGGTGTTTCGGCGGTGTTAAGACGCTGTTAGCGCTCCGCACCGCCGCCGAGTCTCATCAAGCTAAACAAACATGGCAGCTCTCGTGGATGTTTGTGTTTCTGCTGCTTTTGATGCAGTTTTAACAGAAATACAGAGTCATTTCTTTTGAAAGAAGAGCAGTTTGTGTGACACTTGTTCTGTCTCACGCAGACATTAGATACACCATTATGAGTTGTTGCTGTGATTGGCTAAACACAAATAAGGTCGGCCCCTCACCCAATCAGCTCCAAGTATTTCACTAAACGCCCCGCCTTTTCCTGAACACTTTCAGAGAGTCAAGTCCCAGATGGAGAGAGTGAGAACTCAGATGTTCAACACAGATCCATCTGGAGAGAGACAGGTTATAAAAGTGGAGGATTCTTAAACATGTTTCTGTAAAACTATTTAACCGATTGTATTATTCATTTGTGGTAATATTTGTTAAGCAAAGCCAATCAAAATACGAGACATAAAGAGTAACATACAGTATTCATGCTGAGGGACTGATTTAAACAGACCGAGGGCCACATCCAGCCCTGGGCCACAGTTTGCCACGGTCTGGTCTAGATGTAGGAGTAAAAACACGTCCTTGTAAAATAGTTTTAATATTTATGATGACGACAGTTAGAGATGGGTATTGATAAGATTTTAACAGTACCAATGGTTTTGTCAATTCCTCTTATCAATACTATTCCTTATTGATTCTCTTATCGATTTCTAAACTAACGTGTCTTGTATTTAACAAATGTTTATACAGAAGCTTCATAAAACATGAGGCTGTTTAGTATTTTAGTATTTCTGTTTCTAAAGTCCAGTGTGATGATGCAGCTGATCGATGGACTGAACCAGCGTGAGCTCATGAAGGGAACAGAGGCGGAGCTCACAGGAGGAGGGACAGGGCTGGGGCCCCACTAGGAAACCCTGACACCAAGTAAAACTAAAGGGAAGTGCAATTATATATTAATAATTAGGGATATCAAATTTTGAATCACCGTTATAGTAAAAGGAAAAAACACAATTTTGAGATTATTCATGATTATTGGCATAAAGAAAAAAAAAAAAATATATATATATATATTTTTTTTTTTTTATCTACATTAGTGGTATTTGATTTGCTGACAGTGACAATACACTGATTGTATTACATAAATATAATGTAGCCTAGAATAAAATAATAAATGCAATTATTTTAAATAATTACCCTTTGAAAAAAAAAATAAAAATGTATGTCTTAAACAAATTATTAATCAAGTTTTTTTTCCGTCCCTTTAATAATTGCTTTAATATTCTCATTAGACTTACAATGATAGATTCATTACTAACTAATAATATATTATGTGTGATATCAGTCATGTGACTCATGAAGGTGACGTCATCCACATGTTTTGTTTTCCCAGCGTCGTCATGACGACTGCAGCGTCTCTGCTTTAGTTTCACTTTCAGATCAGAGTTTATGTAAATGAAGCATAAATACTGTTTATTTTTGTCGTGAGCTGTGTGATTCTCTCTGGAGCGCTTCGTTTAAAGGATTTACGTTGTTTCTTTACCTTTACTTGGACGAACAGCGAGGGACGATCGTATCGAAGACGCTGGATCATGTTGGATGTGTTAGAGCTTTTATATTAGACACTCTTCAGCTGCACAAAGCCCTGATCATCTTTAACACAACCCCGTCTTGATTCATTGGATGGATATAACTCCTGAAGCGCTGTTTCCTCTACTAACTTCAGCTCCTTTAACTCAGCGGTGAGTTGATGTTGTTCTCCGCTGGCGCTGCCCACTTACGGTAGTCACGTCACAGAAACGTAAGACGTGTTTGCGGGTTTATCGTGAGTTGTATAAAATCTACGAATAACCTACCGTAGGGGGAAATATTCACGATTATTATAGACATAAATTGACAAATGTAAAAAAAAAAAAAAAAAAAAAAAAAGTTCTATATTACTCCAGATTTATGCATCTGTTAACTCCTCTGTTTGAGAAATATTACTTAGCCTACAAGTATTTTTTCTGTCACTTTGCGTATGTTTTATAAATTACAATGAAAAAAGTCAATTTAAAAGCTGCTTTGACTTGACTGATTAAGGTTCGCAGAAAACACTGGAGAGAATCTGAAGCTGATTTTTGCTTAGGCCCCCAAAAGGTTAGATCTGCTTCTGGTGTTACGTGTGTGTGTTTGTACCTCTCCCGTTGGCGTCGCTGCTGCTGTGTGTGTGTACAGTTGTGTGTTAGATGTGTGTGTGTATGCGTGTGGTGTATATAAGTGTGTGTAAGTGTGTGTTACCTCTCCCGTTGGCTAACACGTTGGCGTCGCTGCTGGTGGGTAAAGTGTGAGAGCTGTTCACCATCAGAGTCATCTCCTGTCGAGAACTCAGCGTCTCCTTACGCTTCTGCGACAGTTTCCTACAACAAACAAACATACAAACAACAAACACAAACATATTTAGTGACCGTTGTTGTGCCTCGGAGCAAACACACACACGTCCTGAGTCTGAAGGACGTTTGTAAAGTTCAGCTTCTGATGGAAAAAATCTGAACTTTCACCAAATTTATAACGTTAATTAAACTTTAAAGTCTGACTTTAGATCCAGGTCGTTAAAACAGAACTGCACTGTAAAAACTGACTCTGAAATACACTGTAAAACTCAGGCTTATAAGTCCTGGTTTAGTCCTGTTTTAGTCCTGGTTTAGTCCTGGTTTAGTCCTGTTTTAGTCCTGTTTTAGTCCTGGTTTAGTCCTGTTTTAGTCCTGGTTTAGTCCTGCTTTAGTCCTGGTTTAGTCCTGTTTTAGTCCTGTTTTAGTCCTGGTTTAGTCCTGTTTTAGTCCTGGTTTAGTCCTGCTTTAGTCCTGGTTTAGTCCTGCTTTAGTCCTGCTTTAGTCCTGTTTAGTCCTGCTTTAGTCCTGCTTTAGTCCTGTTTTAGTCCTGGTTTTGTCCTGGTTTAGTCCTGCTTTAGTCCTGGTTTAGTCCTGCTTTAGTCCTGCTTTAGTCCTGTTTTAGTCCTGCTTTAGTCCTGCTTTAGTCCTGTTTTAGTCTGGTTTTGTCCTGGTTTAGTCCTGCTTTAGTCCTGTTTTAGTCCTGTTTTAGTCCTGCTTTAGTCCTGCTTTAGTCCTGTTTTAGTCCTGGTTTTGTCCTGCTTTAGTCCTGCTTTAGTCCTGTTTTAGTCCTGCTTTAGTCCTGCTTTAGTCCTGGTTTAGTCCTGGTTTAGTCCTGTTTTAGTCCTGTTTTAGTCCTGGTTTAGTCCTGTTTTAGTCCTGGTTTAGTCCTGCTTTAGTCCTGTTTTAGTCCTGGTTTAGTCCTGCTTTAGTCCTGCTTTAGTCCTGGTTTAGTCCTGGTTTAGTCCTGGTTTAGTCTTTAGTCCCGCTTTAGTTCCGTTTTAGTCCTGTTTTAGTCCTGGTTTAGTCCTGCTTTAGTCCTGCTTTAGTCCTGCTTTAGTCCTGTTTTAGTCCTGTTTTAGTCCTGCTTTAGTCCTGCTTTAGTCCTGGTTTAGTCCTGTTTTAGTCCTGCTTTAGTCCTGTTTTAGTCCTGCTTTAGTCCTGCTTTAGTCCTGTTTTATCCTGTTTAGTCCTGCTTTAGTCCTTTTGTCCTGGTTTAGTCCTGCTTTAGTCCTGTTTAGTCCTGGTTTAGTCCTGTTTAGTCCTGCTTTAGTCCTGTTTAGTCCTGCTTTAGTCCTGCTTTAGTCCTGATTTAGTCCTGCTTTAGTCCTGGTTTAGTCCTGGTTTAGTCCTGCTTTAGTCCTGTTTTAGTCCTGGTTTAGTCCTGCTTTAGTCCTGCTTTAGTCCTGTTTTAGTCCTGCTTTAGTCCTGCTTTAGTCCTGATTTAGTCCTGCTTTAGTCCTGGTTTAGTCCTGCTTTAGTCCTGTTTTAGTCCTGGTTTAGTCCTGGTTTAGTCCTGTTTTAGTCCTGTTTTAGTCCAGTTCTAGACCTTGTTTCAGACCAGTTCAGACCTTGTTTCAGACCTTGTTTCAGACCAGTTCTAGACCTGGTTTCAGTCCCGTTTAGTCCTGGTTTAGTCCTGTTTTAGTCCTGCTTTAGTCCTGTTTTAGTCCTGCTTTAGTCCTGTTTAGACCAGTTCTAGACCTTGTTTCAGACCTGGTTCAGACCTTGTTTCAGACCTGGTTTCAGACCTTGTTTCAGACCTTGTTTCAGACCTGGTTTCAGACCTGGTTGAGTCTCTCTGGGCGGCGGTGCGTTCAGGGTCGGGGGTTAAGCTCGTGCTGTGTTCATGTTCAGTTCGACAAATGGATGTTTTTCAAAAGCAGAAAAACGCTCGAAGCTTTTAACAGAAAAAACTGTCCAGAGAAAAGACGAGTTTATTTATACTTCCACCTCCACAGAACTGAACCAGGTCTGAACCAGGTCTGAACCAGGTCTAGAAAAGGACTAAAACCAGGACTAAACCAGGACTAAAACAGGACTAAAACAGGACTAAAACAGGGCTAAAAACTGGACTAGCAGGACTAAAGAAGGACTAAAGCAGGACTAAAGCAGGACTAAAGCAGGACTAAAACAGGACTAAAACAGGACTAAAACAGGGCTAAAAACTGGACTAGCAGGACTAAAGAAGGACTAAAGCAGACTAAACCAGGACTAAAACAGGATAAAAACAGGAATAAACATGACTAAAAAGGACTAAAACAGGACTAAAGCAGGACTAAAAACAGGACTAAACAGACTAAACAACAGGACAAACAGGACTAAAACAGACTAAAACAGGACTAAACAGGACTAAAACAGGACTATAACAGGACTAAACCAGGACTAAAAACAGGACTAAAACAGGACTAAAACAGGACTAGAACAGGACTAAAACAGGACTAAAACAGGACTAAAGCAGGACTAAAAAGGACAAAAAACAGGACTAAAATAAACAGGACTAAAACAGGACTAAAACAGGACAAAAAAAAAAATAAAAAAAAAACTAAAACTGACAGTAAACAGATAAACAACTAAAAGGTAAAACACTGAGGCTAATCTGTGTGCAGTGAAATGAGGAAATGTCAGATTGAAATAACGGTTTTAATCTGTGTTTGGTTTGATCTGAACTTAATCTGCACGCGTGGACAATGTGAGAGAGACACGAGGACAAAGACACGATTAGAGACACAAGGGGGGGTCTGTGGGGGGGTTAGGGACACATAAAGACACGATCACAGACGCTGAAGCTGTGGGAGAGGGAGAGGAGGAGGTCTGACACAGTGAACTCTTTAGGGCTTAATCCTTCTGCAGCAGCGCTTCTCAAACTGTAACTACTTCCTGCTTTACTTTCTTTTTAAATGTTAATTATGAGCCCAACACTTACATTAATGAGGTTATTGGTCAAACCGTATTTTAAAACACACTTGTATTCTGTCTCAAAGCAAGAACGCTGCAAATGAATGAGCTGTTCCTCTTTTAGTTTCACTTTCACTTCACGGCGCTGTAACAAGAAGAAACTCATCATTTACCTCCTGGAAGGCTGGAATACTTTCTGTTTGGCTGCATCAGACTTTTTAACTGCAGGAGGAGCAGGAGGACGATACAGAAATGTTTGGAGTTTATATGATGTGTTTAGCGACTGGATTTATGAAGCTCAACAGGCAGACTTTATCCTGAAGACTGGCACTGAGACTGTTTGAAAGGAATGTTAATTGTAACTGTTTAAGAAGGTTTTTGTTTGGAGACTTGCAGTTTTTGCAGCGCAGTCATAAGCTCACACAGTTTGTTTGGAGAAGTGAGAAGGAAATGCTGTGACATTGTGGAGCGTAGTTAGTATGTGCACAGGTGGAACATAGACCACAAAGGTGTTTTTACTGTTTGTGGAGAAAAGAGAAAGCACACACGTTGCTCACCGCCGCTTTAAGACTAAAATCCTTGGCTGTAGTTCTGACAAAAGCACAGTTTTACACCTGTGACTAGGGCTGGGTACCGTTAGATTGTTTTCGATACCAGTACTTTAAAGGTACTTGCTTTTCGGGACCGGTTCCTTAACGGGTCTTTTTTCGGTTCTGCCACATGGAGTGTTAAGTTTCACTTTCACTTTGTCGCCACACGCTGCAGCGCAGCGACAAAGACCGACACAATATTTGCTTTTGACTCTAAAACTTTTACCGCTCACTTTACCTGGAGAAAAAGGGAGAAGTGAAGAAGGCTGGATTACATTTATTCTTACTCTGACTTGTTTAACTGCAGCACAGACGCCACAGCGGTACATTTGCAGCGACGCGCAGAGGATGTTACGACAAAGTTTGGATTATATTTTGTGTTAGGAGACATTCTTCTGCGTAAACTTCAGACTTGATTTGATCACAAAGATTTATGAGCTCAACACGCAGACTTTAGACAGAAAGGCTCGCACTGAAGACTGTTTTAATTGAAAATAGACCCGTTGTTTCTTCATTTCTTCTATTTAAAAAGGTAAGCGGACACACTGCGGTTTGTTTGTGACACTTGCAGCTGCAGGGCTCGGTCTGTTTGGAGAAGTGAGACGTGAATTGTCCCGCTGGCTGTCCTAAGGTCACGCGGTTTGTTGGTCACCGAGAGAGAACTATAAGACCCAGTGCAGTCGACATGTACG
>JBBPFD010000439.1:0-20862 GCA_038363315.1 Mugilogobius chulae
ATTCGTTTGCTTTTATGTAGAATCTTCAAAACAACCTCAGTTAAGAAGAGTTGACGGCAGGGAAAATTTCAACATCTACATCTGCTCATAGACTGTTAAATGCATGGTTTTGATCTGGTAAATTATTAATATCTATATGGTTGGCTGAAATAAGAAAAGATATAAGATGAAACAAGATGATGGCATTTTAAACAAAATGGAATTCTTTAAACGTGTAACCACGTGATTACAGCTCTATTCAATAGAGATATTTAGATTTTTTGTAGATCAACTATCGGCCTCAAAATCTGATCAGGCAGTTGTTTGGGCTTTTCCTCTTTCATAAAGTCTGAGTCTGCTTGTTTGTTTGTCAATATGAACAATATGAATGCTTTTCATGATGCAAACTAAAATTTAAAAAATCGGCCTCAGAAATCGGTAACTGAAATTGGTATCGGCATTCGCATGGGATTAGTTTTACCTAGAGATGTTTGTAAAATTTAAATGACCTCACAACGCTTGAGTTTTATTTACTTTTTTCTATACATTCTGTACAGATGTCTTCATACACATTGAAGTATGAAGACATCCACATATTCATTTATGACAATGGCATTTTGGTTAGATACGATATTGTGATTGTTGTATTGAAGATATGCAAAAACTAAATATTGATTAAGGCTGTGAAAAAAAACTACAGTTTAAAAAATGTACATAGTAAATGTTCAAATAAAGTAAGATAGTCAATTGATCACTCATTGGTCTCTTAGTTGATTTGCATTAGTTAAAAAGCACATTGCAAACTTATTCTGATTTTTTTACATAAAAATCCATTTACAGTTTTTATTTTTGTTTTTCTTCATGAGTAGTTAATGAGTATGTAAACATCTGAGTTTGTGGTCTTGTGAATACAGTTTGGGGGCAGACAATTGGTCAGATTGTGGAGAGTTTGCCAGTTTTCTTGTAGTCGACTCATAGATTGGTAGCACATGTCTTCAGTCGACCAAGAATGTTTATAGTCAACCCAGTCAAGCCCAGTTTTTCTGATCATAAGCTTCAATTTATACATTTAAGAAATGCTTGGTGCTTGGTTTGACATAATACTGTCTGCATAATTGTAATCGAGATATGTCGAAAAATTATCGAGATGTTGAAAATATTGTACAAGCAGTTGAAATCGCCCTTTGACTGGATCTTGTCTGGGTTCTGAGGGCGAATTGACTTGGGGTCAAGCCATCAAGACTATGGATGCACTGATACAGTTTTTTTCAGTTCAGACACCCAATTTTGTACCAATTCCAGAGAGAGAGAGATTGATTTTCTTTCTTTTTTTCTGGAAATTCAGGTAACTTGTTAGAAAATTGGTTATGTAACCGTTGTGCAAATAACTTAACTTAATGGGAATAGATTTTCAAATATTATGAGTCGCTGTGGGTAGGGCTGGGCATTGCCAAGAGCCTTCCTATACGATATGTTTCCCATGTAAGTGAGTACAGAACTCCTTAAAATCAATGTTAAGAATGTAACTGTGATTATGTAGAGTAACAAAATGCAGTAGAATTGTATTTTCACACTGCTCCTAATGTTACATACAAGTGTTCCATGAAGAAGTAATTTTTCAGCTCAGTAGTTTCAGCCTTTAGGCAGCAGTGCAGATTCAGAAGTGTAAAATTATGTATATTGAGTTTAAGTATCGCCATACGCCTCCTTGTATAGATAAAGTGTTTTGCTAACAAGTTTGCCACGATATGATACCGATACATTGAGTACAGCCCTAGCTCTGGGTCACATCAGTCTGTAAATAGTAAAATTGTTGTCCAATTAAGGGCATAAACAAGGTATTATGGGGCCGCTAACAGATCCTGCAAAATTTCATTGATCGGTGCCGTGATTTGAATTGAATATTGATGTCACAATTCAATAGCCACAATTAGCAAAGCAGTCGTTTTCATTTCAACAAAACATCCTGTAATTGTTTTGCATAAAAATGGTAATCCTATAACTTAGTTCAGCTTAAAATGGCTTACATAAATGATTTATTTTCTGGAAGATCATCAACATTATTCACTTTCTCAGTCGTACTGGAAATACTTCACAGAATTCTAAAACAAAAACTTAAATTACAAATCAGAATAGCAATAGTGGTCAGAAAAATCACAATTACATATTTTTCATGCATACTTGACCAGAACAAACACCAGGCTTGTTACAGTGACACTAAAAACATCCTAACTGTTCGTGCACCTCTTGTGTATCTCTTCAGTGCACTGCTCCTCACATTTCTCTCTTTTCTTCCTTTGTACTGATGCTGTCTGCTCGTTAGGCGTGCTGATTAGAAAAGCAAAATTAAAACCGAGTTTGTCCAAAACAGTAGGTAAAAACAGGGAAACTTTAAAGACATTTTTACCAACGTAGACGACTGCAGCAAGATTATTTAAATAACTGTCAACTAATTTAGTAATCGAATTATTGTTGGCTCGTTTTATTTAAGTTTCAAAACATGCCCTGTACATAAAGTCTCAAACTTGAGCAGTATTAAGGATGATGTGCAATGAAAATAGGGTTTATTTATTGTTTCTGTGATGTAAACACTACTTAGTTCGTACAGTGTCAGAATGTTCTCTAAAGGCGTTGCACTAGACAAAATAACAGACTTGATTAAGCTAATTTTTATATATAAAAAAGTACCTGAATTAACTAAAATGTATTTTGTTTTAGGCTTAATTTGACTTTCCGTAAGATAAGGTTAAAATAATAAGCTTCATTCTTTTTTGGAAGTGAAGTGACATTTTTTAATTTACTTATTCTAAGCAAAACTACATGTTTTAATACATCTTGTTTCATTGACAACGCAAATCTAAAGATGGTCAAAAACTACTCAAAACAAACAAAAATTTCAAACATTCATGAACTTGCTACCTTATTGAGATCGTACATTTTTCTATTGTCACTTGCAAATATCTTGTTGATTTTTTGGCATATTTCAATATTATATCAAACCAACCGGAAAATATTCAAACATGTCTTTAAATGTATTATTTGAAGATAGGGGTGGGCGCTATGGCAAAAAATTTATATCACAATTTTCTTGGAGCCAGATCACAATTTCGATTTTATCACGATTCTTGTAAACTGTCTATTTTCAAATTGCTTTTGAGATTAATACAACCATCTGCTTTTTAGAAAGTCCCTTCTTTGCAGTCAGTGTCTAAATCCAGCCGTCATTTAGGCCGATCAGTATAGTCTGATTTTCACAGAAAAACAAGAGACCAATTACAAAACAACTCTTCAATAAAATATTAAAAATATTTATTTAATTAGAACGTTGTGTATCTCTACAAAAAAACAAGTTTAATAACTACTTTTAGACATGAAAATAGGCTAAAAGTCTATTATATTTTTAAATCAGATGTGAAAAATAGCTAAAATTCACCTCTTGCAGTCCAAAAAACAACATTCAAATTTCATAAAAGACAAAAGAAAAAAAAGCAGAAGCAGACTTGGCAACTCTGAGGCTGAGAAAAATAGGTTGGGAAAAAAATAATGTATTTGAACAGATGGATTAAATAGAGAAATGGGAAAAAAAAAAAAAGATTGTCACGGGGATGAGCTCACAATTAGATTTTTATCACGACATTTGAAGTGTAATGATCAAACTAATAAGGCTGTAGTCGACTTAAGCCCATGTACAAATTCTGATCAACGAAGGCCCAAATGAGTGAATAATTGACTAAAATATTACATTTCCACCCAGTTTACAGTGTAACTTTCTTCATTTACATTGTTAATAGGCATGGGACGATATTAAAATTTGCACTCACGATTATTGTGACCAAAATAATCGCGATTAAAATTTGCACTCACGATTATTGTGACCAAAATAATCGCGATTAACGATATTATCACGATAATTTACTAAATGTAAAAGTGCACAGATTCAGATCACTGAAATATTTATTAGTGCACAATGTGTTTGAACAACTTCTTATTGTATTTTGGTCTAAGTACAATCAATAATGATTCAAATTGAACAAATGTTTACAATGTTGAGCAAAAATCTACTAACTTTGTCTTTGTTTAACCATAACACAGCTTCTTACTGGGTTCACAGCGTCAGATTTTAGATGCTCTGATGAAGCCACAGGTGCGCGCCTCCTGCTATAATTGCGATAATCGTCACGTATGATTATCACAATTATGAAAAAACACCACGATTATTTAATTGTGACCCTTAAGTATCGCGATTAGCAATATCGTATATCGTCCCATCCCTAATTGTTAAACAGCTCGTTTTGTAGCATTTTTTTACAATTAACAAATCACGTCATCTAAAATTCAATACATTGCACACCTCTACTATACGTTCTAAACAACTGAGTGATTAATTGAAAGAATAATCGCCCAACAAATCGATAACCAAAATAATCGTTGGCTGCAGGTTCAAAAGCAAAAATTAAACTTTACCTGAATCCCCAAGGCAAAACTAATCCAATGAAAAAGCGCTTATTACGACAGTGACTGAATTCATAAATCCAATTACTAACAAAGCACAAAAAGCTAAAACAAAAATAATAGGACACTGCCATTAAACCAGTCTGTGTAATTTAGCCCAGGCCAGACTCTATTTGAACTTTTGCCATTATGAAATTAAAAAAACACGGACACACAACTTATGGCAGATGAGATGAATTCTGCTCTGGGCGCTCTGATCTGTGAATGTGAGTGTGAGGATGGACGGTGCGGACAGAGGAAGAGTGCCATGTTCACATATTAGCATGAAGAACATTTAAATATTGAGCAGTTGTCAGTTTCCCAGGAGATGGAGCCGGTCGCCATAGCACCAAGGCTCCTCGCGCTATAGCCCCTTTGCTTTTGGAAAACCTTTAAAACGGCTAAAACACTGTCTCGTCTCTTCTGTTTACGGTTAAACTGGAAACAAATTAGACGTTAATCTGCACAAGGAAGTCTGTAAAAGATGTTTACGGTCAAAGTGGGCATGCTGAGTTTGATTCTTGAGCAAAAGCATCAACAAGAAATGAAAAACTGCACAAGCTTATTTATTTTCAAAAATGCTAACTTCCTGTTGGCATGTTCACTTACTGTTTAGTTTATTTCTATGGGGTTTCAGTGCCTCAGTCTAAAATGAAAAAAATACTTTAAGATCGGGCAGTGAGCAGTCAGTTGTTGTTAAATACTTTACAAATGAGGAGAATATTTCACCAAAGGACCAAAGTGTGTTTATAAAAAGATGTATTTGTGTTTAAATGCTAACGCTAAAGTCTGACAATTTGAAAATAAACAGCTTTTATGCACAGGGTCAATACCGATTTCAATACTTTGGGTTTGAGTATCTGCCTACACCCGATATCAACACATACTGACACAGGAAGTAATAAAACGAGACAAAGAATTGATACTGACGCTAAGTTTCAAAGTAAACAGAAACTTAGAAGAATTCTATTAAACATGAATGAACAATGTGGATGTGAAACATACAGAAGAGACAGAGAAAGTGGATTTATGCTTCAGATGTGTTTGGAATATTTTGACAAAGCTTCAAAACAGATTTAATGGAGATTGTAGATTGTAGTGTATTTTTTAATTTTAAGCTTGTCTTCAGTGGTTTATAGTAAAATGAGATGGCAGGTTTTCGCAATGAACATCATAAAGGTCAGTACATTCTGCAGATGAGACGCGACTCTGGGGCAGTGATGTCCTCATGGGAAAAAAAAGCTGTGGATACAGCGCAACCGTAGAGACGCAAAACCTGAGTTTTGTAATCTTTTCACTCTTCGACCTGGTTTCACAAATGTTGATTTTCAGTGTCCTGAAACTCCTGCTTCGAGTAAACGATGTGTGGTTTTGGTCAAATATTTGTTCTGAAACTCCTGAGCTTGGCTTCATGTGGACAAGGCATGAAACGTAAATTTTTTATTGTGGGGGTTCTGGGGACCCAGTCAGTGTCTGGTGTGAGTATCATTCAGAGCTACACTTCTCCTTCACACAGAGTGGATCAGGCTGTGGATTGTGGCCTGTGGAATGTTGGTCACTCCTCTTCAGTGGCTGTGCAAAGTCGCTGGATATTGGCAGGAACTGGAACCCGCTGTGATGTACACCGATCCAAAGCATCCCAAACATGCTCAATGGGTGACATGTTTGCTGACTGTGCTGGCCATGCAAGAACTGGGATGTTTCAGCTTCTAAGAATTGTGTGCAGATCATTGCAACATGGGGCATCATCAAGCCAGCAGCATATTCACCAACATGGATCGGCGTATACGACAGCGTGGAGAAGTGCTCACTGTCACAGATTCAGATAGATTTGTGAACAATATTTGAGATAATTGATTATTATGTAGAAATGGTTTTAGATTTTTGAGTCCATCTTATAAAAAATGGGAGCTAAAACAAAAGTGTTGCATTTTTTTTTTGTTCAGTACAAGAACTTTGGCCATAGTGTTTTTTATTGTGAAGGTAACAACAACAAAGAAAATTTCAAACATTATGAAACGTTCTGGCTCAAAATTAGTCACTAAATCAGTGTTATTACATCTGATTAAAGGCACAACCAATATCATGGAGCCAATACCAGATCCAGCCAAACTTGATAGATCAGTACAGATACCTGACCCCAGTATCGAATTGGTGCATCCCTAAAAAAATGGAAAATAAAAACAGGCAAAATAAAGAACATAATTTCTCCATTCATGTTTGATAGACAAGAACATTACAAAAATGCATCATATTTTGTCCTTTAACAATAAAAATGTCACCATGTAAATTTCAGGGGGTAAAAAATCAAATCATTTCCTCACTGATGTTCATCATTTTCTCTTCATGACAAATATTACCAAAGTAACATTTTTAGTGAGATGAAACCCTGCTCACTCAGAGTATAGACACACATAATGTTTGTAGTCCAATTAAAATCATCCGAGTATCACAATGCTTTTGTTTAAGTTCCTTTTTTTTTCTTGGCTAATAATCTGGCTCCATAAAAGTGATTTTTTTTTTTTTAACCCAGCTTTTGCAGTAGAGTAAAAAAAAAAGTACAATCTCAGAAAATGCCTCCAAATCTATAAAACAAGATTGTTCCGTATAGCTACTGAAGATGATGTAAAGTTCCTGACAGCGTATCTGGGCTCGTCGCTGAGATCACGGGGCGCGTTCTTCTCAGCTCACTGCACCAACAAGTGTCCAGAACAGACCCCCGAGTCTCCCAAGTTTTCCTCTCGAAGGCTGTAGCACCTGGGAATCTCTCCGCATCGTTTAACCGGCGCCTCGTTCGGCACATGGTTTATTCATGCGCCGGCCACTGATATCGCGGCGCTCATAAATCACACAGTGCGGCACGCTGGACGTCGCCGGCGCGGGCAGGCCTCACTAATCTCCACAACATCTTTCATCTAAATAACCTTGCCTTCGCCGTGAGAGAGAGAGAGAGCACCCACAAAGATTCATTCAGATTTCCTTCGGCCTGACGAGAGGGAAAGTCTGTCACATAAACAGAAGTGGTCGTCAAAGGTATCAACAGAGATAGAGATCGCATCGTCACATCTCAAACGTTAAGTTTAGTGGAGGTTTTAAGATGCTATAACTGCAAAATTACACGTTTAAAAGCATTCTGGCGTTCTAGTGTGATAAATGTTACGACCCAGCAGCTTGTTCCACAGCACTTTTGTTCTATTTATTTATTTTTTACTATGTTTTTGGTAATATATCTCTATAGACGATAAGCATGTCAACCCACAAAAAGAGCAAGGCAAAAGCAGACACTTATTTGAAAAGGTATTTGCATTGAATGAAGAGGAAAAAAAAAGAAATGAATTTGAAATTAGAATTTTTTTTTTTGTTCTTGTTTAAGGGCAAAGAAACTACAAACTACAAATCTGCCTTTTTTTTTTGTGAAATCACATCCTTGTCAAAAACAAGGCTGAAGTTTTGTGAGATTTTTTGTTTTATTTTGTTCTTCTCTGAGCCTCAGAAAACACTGTTCTGAATGTCCCTCATCTGCGATGTCATAAGTAATGTCTGAGATCTTTTACACTGTTTTTAAGTTCATAACTATCCAGACTTGTTTGGATCTTTTTTGCAGCTTTAGCATATCAGGCAAGATCTGTTTGATTTGGGTATTTTAATCATGTGAAAAAAAAAAAAAAAAACATTTAATGATAGTTTTCTTTTTTATCTACAATGTCTTTATCAGAGCAAAACTGATTTATGGATCTTCTATTTATTCATTTTCAACTTAGTAACAGTAAAAGTTATTGTGATAAACAAAATTTAAGTTACTGACCAAAATAAGAAAATGTAGAAAAAACTTACTACCTGTAAAACATGTCAACTCACTTTAAAATCAATGTTAAGGATGTAATTGATTATGTAGAAAAATAAAATATAAAATACAGAAGAATAGTTTTTACACACTGCTCTTTATGTTACACACAAGTGTCCTATGAAAAAGTCATTTTTCAGCTCTTAGATTCAGCCTTAAAACAGCCGTCCAGGTTCAGAAGTGTAAAATATATACTCCCGATACGTCTCCCTGTATCGATACGCGTATTGCCAATGAGTTTTTCACAATATATCCCAGTATTGATAAATCGAAAACAGCCCTGCATTTTTCCTTGTTTCATTTCCTTTACAATGTAGCTGGAGCTCTGACTTAATTCCTGATGTGGGAATCATACGATCATATATCAAGAGAACACAAATATGCATAATATTTGTTCTTTAAGAATTGATTGAATTGATTTCAAATTGTCAGGTCTAACCAGGGCTTTTCAGATTTCAAATCAGCTAAAAAAGAGCAGCAGCAGCTAAAACAGCTTCAGACGAACTAATTCCAGTCAACACTCTCGTCAAATAAACATCACCACAACCATAAACTGTACAGAATCTCCAGTCAGAGACACTCACAGATGGGCCGTCAACTCAAGATTTGAGTGTTGCCATGGTAATCAAACTGCAAACGATTTTTTTAACATTAATATTAAGTTGAATATTAAGAGAAATGTGTAACCTCTGACTCAGACTGTACTCGGTCCAACTCCGACTGATGTGTTGGTGCAGTTTTCTCAAAATACCCCTGTAGCTGACAGAAAAACCCAGTGTTCTTGTTGTGCTGTTGCTTCTCGGCTTTAAAGCAGAACTAAGTAACATTTTTATCTTGTTAAATGTCTATGCAAGTCTCCATGATAGTTACATAATATGTATTTTTGGGGCATTTGAAGCAAGTGTTGGATCTTTCAGCTGTTTTTCGCTGCAAATACGGCACATGCAGATTCTACGCCTCACCCACACCCCGACCTGACACAGTTCTCCTATAAACCCTAGCTCTTTCAGTTTTTGTTTGCTTGTTTGTTGACTGTGTAAAATGTGTTTGGATGTTTTGACAAAAAATGCAAAAACAAATGAGTGGGAAAATGTGAACATTTCAATTTGCTATGCTAGTGTAGTTGCACAAGACAGCTGTAGGGTGCACTACCACTGACGTTGCTTAGTTCTCGTATTAAAGTTCCTAGACCTGGATATTGCTTCCTTAAGATGTAAACAAACAAAAATAACATATTTTAAAAGTCTTTCACACCAAACCGAGGGTCGCCCGTCTGAACCAGTTTGGCAACTTTTGCCGACAGGCGACTCACGTGTGTTTGGTGTAAACGAGGTTGTCGGGGGTCAGAGGAGCGCGGAGCACGTCGTGGAGGCGGGTTTTTGAAGACTTGCAAGTAAAGTTGGTGTCGCCAGTTGCTGCAAATGCAGCTGTTTGATTGGCCCGTGGTCACAGGAGAACTAGTGAATCAGTGAGCAGGAATATAGTGCGGAAAACCGAAAGAACGCTTACGGAAAAACAGTATTTAGCCGAGCATGGATTGTTATTTACACGGGGTCAAACGGGTCGTAACTACAAAGAAGAATGGCTACTATTTGGATCGAGGAAAACACGAGGGAGTTACGGCGAGTGCAGTACGAAGGCTGGACTGTGGAGGGAAATACGAGTTGAGCTTAATCCGTGAGGTAAGACTATAAACATCTGTTTGCCGCCAAAGTTTGACAACTACTACTCGCGTGTAACTTATGTTTCGTCATTTTCGTCAAGCGTTACATCACGCGCATGCTCACTCGGCATTTATTTGGCGACTGTTGGCTGTTTGGATCGTGTTTGTCTGAATGTTCTTTCACATCGATGCGCCCCATAGAGACGTGAACAGACAGTGCGTTGCTCCTCCTACCGACAGCGACTGGGGGTTGTGTTGGTGTGAAATACCCTTTAAACTTCTTACATCAGTCCACATTGTTTGCCACAATGTGTTTTAAGCTTTTTCACAGCTGTTAGGAGCAAGACGTGCTAAAGGCAGTTAGCCACAACGTTAACAACAACAAAAAACGGATTATTGGACGCAGGCAGAACAGTGCGGACTAATTTTCACATATTATTGAATTGCAGACATTAGTAGCTATGTTTAAAGCTAAAAACCAAGCTTTGCACTTACAAAAAAAAAAAAATTACACATTTTTATCATTTATTTTGTGTCACAAAGACATCTAAACTGCTTTTACTCAAGTTTATGTGCCTTAGAACTATAGAATGAAAAATAAAAATAAATTAAAGCCGCAAGCGGCATTCCAACGGCCCTCGCGGGCCGTGCTTCCAACTACTCGGACCTGCTCCTACCTAAGGATGGCGCTGACGCGCCCTGAGTCGGTTTGTGATATGGTGTTAGTGGCTCATAAGAGCCTCGTCACAATACAGAGTAAATCAGAAGAGCAGCGCTTACGCGCTGCGTCGCCATGGCAACATCATGCAAGATACAACAATGGACCCATTGACTTTTTGGTTCGGGGTGACATGAAGAGTGACTGTGCCAAATTTCACAAACTTTGGTGAAAGTATGAAAATTGTATGGATAAAACAAAATCGGTAAAAACGCTCATTTGGATAACATGGGGATTTGAACGCATTTGGCTGATTTTGGGCAGAACTTGCGGCTTCACCGCCCCTAAACCGAGGGACATATTGAAATAATTTGGATAACTTAAGCTCTCACAATTGTGAAGTTCATGTGCACCGAGTTGGAGCCCTGTGGGGTAAACGCTGTAGGAGGAGTTCGACAAAATGCGACGTGAAGTAAATGTTAAAACGCCATTGGAATAACATGGGCGCTTGCGCGCCTTCCCGCGGCGACGCGGATGAAAAAAGTACATGCTTCCCATTGGCTTTTTTGATCGGGAGGACCCAAAGGAATTTTGGGTAAAATTTCATGCATTTCGGAAAAACTAAATTTTTGACCCTCCATGTTAACAGTTTTTTCATTCTGTAGGGGGCGCTATCGCGCCGATTCCAATTTTTTCACAACGAGTGTGTCAAGGGCAGAAAATGTAACAAACGCATAATTGGTTCCATTCCAATCGGACCAACTATGTTGAAACGGTAGGCAAATTAGTTTTTCATGTTGCGCAAAAATGCTCACTAAAATGTGCGGCTGCGCCGCACTTAAACCGCGTGACGTAAAAAAGAAATTTGGATAACTTAAGATGCCCCACTTGTGTAGTGGATGTACACCGATTTTGGGGTCGGTGGGCGAAACGCCCTAGGAGGAGTTCGTCAAAGTACGACGTGAGTGAAAACGCTGACTCAGCGCTGCGGCACTTCTAATCCAATATGGCGGCCAAACGGTACGTCAGGGGGCGTGGCCATGATTGGCTTTTATGCTTGGCTTCCTTAGAAGAATGCGTGTACCGAATTTTGTGGCCGTACACCAAAGTTTGCGTCCGACCGACTCCCATAGGCCCAATGTAAATCGATTTTTGTAGGTGGCGCTGTTGCGCCATTTTTATATGGATGAAAACAAAACCTATAAAAAACTAAATTTTTCGCCGGTTCTGAATTTTGGGCAAAGTTTGGTTAGTTTTTGAGCGTGTTCAGGGGGTCAAATTAAAACTCAAAGAGCAGAACAAAGAATAATTAAAGCCGCAAGCGGCATTCCAACGGCCCTCGCGGGCCGTGCTTCCCACTACTCGGACCTGCTCCTACCTAAGGATGGCGCTGACGCGCCCTTAGTCAGTCTGTTATATCATATAAGTGGCTCATATGAGCCTCGTCACTATACAGAGTAGACCAGGAGAGCAGCGCTTACGCACTGCGTGGTCACGGCAACATCATGCGAGATACAACATTGGACCCATTGACTTTTTTGTTCGGGGTGACATGAAGAGTCACTGTGCCAAATTTCACAAACTTTGGTGAAAGTAATCCAATTTTATGAAGTAACGAAATTGTTAAAAACGCTCATTTGGATAACATGGGGATTTGAGCGCATATGGCTGATTTTGGGCAGAATTTGCGGCTTCGCCGCACCTAAACCGAGAGACATATTGAAATAATTTGGATAACTTAAGCTCTCCCACTTGTGAAGTTCATGTGCACCGAATTGGAGGCCTGTGGGCAAAACGCTGTAGGAGGAGTTCGACAAAATGCGACGTGAAGGAAATGCGAAAATGCCATTGAAATAACATGGACGCTTGCGCTCCTTCCCCCGGCGACGCGGATAAAAAAAGTACATGCTTCCCATTGGCTTTTTTGATCGAGAGGACCCAAAGGAATTTTGGGTAAAATTTCATGCAATTCGGAAAAAGTAAAATTTTGACCTCCCATGTTAACAGTTTTTTCATTCTGTAGGGGGCGCTATTGTGCCGATTCCAATTTTTTCACAACGAGTGTGTCAAGGTCATAAAATGTAACAAACGCATAATTGGTTCCGTTCCAATCGGACCAACTATGTGGAAACGGTAGGCAAATTAGTTTTTCATGTTGCGCAAAAATGCTCCCTAAAATGTGCAGCTGCGTCACACTTAAACCGCGTGACGTAAAACTGAAATTTGGATAACTTAAGATGCCCCACTTATGTAGTTGATGTACACCGAATTTCGGGTCAGTAGGCGAAACGCCCTAGGAGGAGTTCATCAAAGTACGACGTGCGCGAAAACGCTGACTCAGCGCTTCGGTACTTCTAATCCAATATGGCGGCCAAACGGTACGTCACGGGGCGTGGCCATGATGGACTTTTATGCTTGGCTTCCTTAGAAGAATGCGTGTACCAAATTTCGTGGCCGTACGTTAAAGTTTGTGTCTGGCCAACTCCCATAGGCCCAATGTAAATCGATTTTTGTAGGTGGCGCTGTCGCGCCATTATTGTATGAGCGAAAACGAAACCTATGAAAAACAAAATTTTTCGCCGGTTCTGAATTTTGGGCAAAGTTTGGTTCGTTTTTGAGCGTGTTCAGGGGGTCAAATTAGAGCTCAAAGAGCAGAAGAAAGAAAAATAATAAAAATAAAAATAATAACAAAGAATAAAAGCAAAAACAATATATCCGTTGCCACGGCAACAACATAATACACGTTTTCGGAAAGCTCTCGGCCTTGCGCACGTCCCCGTGGGGTGGAATGTGACTGACGAGCGCTTACGCGCTCGTCAGTCACCGTCGAAGTCGGGCATGTCATCGACTCCCCATTGATTTCCATGCATTTTAGCAGAAACAAGGAGAACTCATGCCTGCGGCATGAGTTACTGAGTTGGGCTTGATGCCAGGAGTTCATTTATAGGGGTTATGCGCTTCGCGCTGCTTTCGTCAACAATGAGTGCATGGCCTTCGGCCATGCACTCATTGTTGACTCTTTTGCGTTAGCAGAAGTAAGTATACACATCCCATGCCTTTGGCATGGGCTAATTTGTAGCTCTCGCAGGGGGGCGTGGTAGTGGCTGATCATGATGGCTGGGCTTCGCCCAGCCATCATGATCAGCAAGAGCGTTGACAACAATGAGTGCATGGCCTTCGGCCATGCACTCATTGTTGAGTATCTCTGTGTTAGCAGAAGTAAGTATACTCATCCCATGCCTTCGGCATGGGCTCATTTTGTAGCTCTCGCAGGGGGCGGGGTAGTGGCTGATCATGATGGCTGGGCTTCGCCCAGCCATCATGATCAGCAAGACACTTGGCAACGATGATGCCTGGGCTTCGCCCAGGCATCATCGTTGCAGAATCAATAGGCCCTACGCCCTGCTGGGGGCTCGGGCCTAATAATAAAAAAAAAAAAATAATAATAATAAATAAAAAGCAAAAACAATATACCCGTTGCCATGGCAACAACATAATATACGTTTTCGGAAAGCTCTCGGCCGCGCGCACGTCCCCGTGGGGTGGAAAGTGACTGACGAGCGCTTACGCGCTCGTCAGTCACTGTAGAAGTCGGGCTTGTCATCGACTCCCCATTGATTTCCATGTATTTTAGCAGAAACAAGGAGAACTCATGCCTGCGGCATGAGTTACTGAGTAGGGCTTGATGCCAGGAGTTAAGTTTTAGGTGTTTTGCGCTTCGCGCTGCTTTTGTCAACAATGAGTGCATGGCCTTCGGCCATGCACTCATTGTTGACTCTTTTTGTGTTAGCAGAAGTAAGTATACACATCCCATGCCTTCGGCATGGGCCAATTTGTAGCTCTCGCAGGGGCGGGGTAGTGGCTGATCATGATGGCTGGGCTTCGCCCAGCCATCATGATCAGCAAGACACTTGACAACGATGATGCCTGGGCTTCGCCCAGGCATCATCGTTGAGTACCTCTTGTTAGCAGAAGTAAGTATACACATCCCATGCCTTCGGCATGGGCTCATTTTGTAGTTCTCGCAGGGGGCGGGTAGTGGCTGATCATGATGGCTGGGCTTGGCCTTCGGCCAAGCCCAGCCATCATGATCAGCAAGAGCGTTAGCAACGATGATGCCTGGGCTTCGCCCAGGCATCATCGTTGCAGAATCAATAGGCCCTACGCCCTGCTGGGGGCTCGGGCCTAATTAAAACTGACATGATATCTGTGTTAGGGGTGAAATTGATTTGATGTTGTTTGAAGAGAATGAATGCGGGGACTGAACTGTAAAAGGATCGTATGCTGGGAAAAACAAACCAACAGACAATAGACAAAACAAAACAACAATATTTTCTTAAAGCTGTGGTGAAGCTGAACTTGTTCTGATGAAACTTAAGACTTATTTTAAAACTCTAAAGGTCAAACATATCAGACTTTACCTACTTGCTTAATTTAATAAGGCCATGCATGTTTACTTGTACAGTACACAGAGTAGTTCAAATAATAAGAAACATAAATCACTGAAATCACAACACAAACATCATTATAAAATCTGCTTTTACAACAAAGCCGAGATCTGAACACTGCCAGAGCAGAGGCCTGTCTTACATTTTCAGGACTGATTATATTTTATTGATTGTTATGGTGCTTATGAGCTAAGATGATTAGGTTTAATTAATTGCAGACATATCTTGCTGTAAAATATTGGATTGTGTTTTAATTGGGTCTGTTAGTTTACAGCGGAAAACAGTTTGAATAAAATAACGCAGAAAGGTCGTCAAAACCTCCAAACATGGCAGTGCTCCATCAAGTTTACCTGCAGAAACTCTTTAGACTTGGCCTGTGATAAAAACTGAAATATGAGCTGATCTCTGTGACAATCTGCTTTTTTGATGGAATTGTCGTATCGTAATTTCCGAATTCTTTATTTGATGCATGATGCTTTGGATTTATACAGTGCTTTTCATGACATCCAAAGACGCTTCACATTCTGCTTTATTGATTCATCCCACACTGGGTAGTGGTAAGCTACTATTGTAGCCACAGCTGCCCTGGGGCAAACTGATAGAGGCGTGGTTTAAGGCTGGGCAATATCGTGTTAAAAATCGAATCGTGAGCTCATCTCTGTGACAATCTGCTTTTTTTCATGAAATCGCCATATTGTGATTTCCCATGATCTTTTTTCAAAAGTCTCTTATAAATATTTTGAAAGCTGTTCTTTTTTGAACATCCAAGTCATAAAAGAGGTGAATTTTAGCCACTTTTCAAGTAGATTTACAAAAATATGTCTAGTATAGCTGAAAGATGGATTCTTAGCATATTTTCATGCTTAAAAGTTGTTGTTAATGTTAGATAAGCTGGTAAAATAGACCAAAATCATCAGTACTTGTTTACTGGCAACAGACAATATTCAAATTAATCGATTTATTTATTTTTTGTTTACTTTTTTTTTTTTGAAGGATAGAGGTTGCTTGTTTTGGGATTTGTTTTGGGATTTATTTTCAAAATCTCTGACTGTGAAGTGGGAACTTTCTGAAAACTTACATACTTATTTTTATCTAAAAAAAAAAAAATAAACATGATACTGTGATAAAATCGAAATCGTGATCTGGCTCCAAGAAATCGTGATATAAATATTTTGCCATATCGCCTAAAGCCCTAGCGTAGATGCCATTTTGCACTATCGGCCCCTTCGACCACCACCAACCATTCATACACACACTAGAACCAGACTAGGCAATGTGGGTGAAGTGTCTTGCTTAAGGACACAGCAACGAGTTTCTCCTCTGTCACCCCACTGTGGCACCTGAGGTTCCTACAGCGGTCTCCCATTCGAGTACTGTCCAGGTCCAACATGCTTAGCTTCTGAGATCTAACGGAATCAGGCTTTGGTGAGCTGGTATGGCCACAGACAGATGTATATGTCTGTTCAAATACTGACTTTTTTCCAATCTAATTCTCCTATTGATTGTTTAAAATTAGCAAAAAGGCCCGGCAGGGAAGAGGGGTCAAAGTGAGAAGAGGGGTCAATGAAAGACTTAAAAATACTCAAATCATTATCACTTGTTTTGCCGGCGGCACTTAATGTTCTCATTAAGTGATTATTTTAATTCCTCTTTTTGAAGGGCTGGGGTTACTTGTTCTTGCATTTAACTATGTATTTATTTTCAAAGACTCAGTCGCTTCTTGTCTCTGAAATCTGGCAACACTGTTCAGCCTTTGTCCTGCAAAAGACAAGAGGAAAAAAAAAGAGGAATCGTGATAATATATTTGCCGTATCGCCCAGTTATTTTTACCCCGAGGGCCATATTCAACCCCAGAACAGTGGTGGACTGCCAACACTGGTCTAACAAATTCTCATTATTGCAAACACACTTCTTTGACAAAAGACCAGTACAAATAAACAGTGTCCAACAAAATCTTATTTTTTCTCGTAAAATTATGATTTTAATCTCATAAATCTTCAAGTTTAGTCTATAAAATAGCTTCTTTTCAGGGCGTCAAAGTTATTCTCAGAAGAAATATTACTTTTTCTTGAGTTTTTTTCTAGAAAAATCTTTCCTAAGATTCAACTTTATTTTCTTAACATTTTTAGCTTAATCTCAAAAAGTTACAAGTTTATTATGGTAATTTTATGAGAAAAAAAAAATGATCAGTACTTGTATTTGGATGAGTCAAATGTTTGCATAAAAACACACTAAAACTTTAAAGGTGCACTGCGCAAGTTTTGGCCAAAAATAAACTTGAATAAATGCATATTTTTTTGTCATTTAGATGTCTTTGTTACACTAAATCATAAATAAAATCTGCGTTTTTACATTGAGCGAGCTTGCATGGCCACAAAATAGTCTTATTTGGCCTGGAGGAGGGCCCGAACACGTCTGTTTCCACATAAAAGTGTTTTCTTTAGCTGATTTCTTTCATATTATGACCAAAAATTTAATCATCTCCATTAAGAAAGTCCCAAAGTATAGTATACTGAACTGTGTAGATGACTTTTCACCTCCAGAAAGTTACACAGTACACCTTTAATACTGAAAATAGCTTTTTATGGCTTTGACTTTATTCTCATAACATGGTAAATTTAATCTCGAAATGTTAAAAGTTTATTGTCGCAGCCTAGTTTTGTCTCTTGCATTTCTCTTTTCTCAAAAACATGCCCAGGTCTGGCCCAGTCTCGCTTTACACCATCTGTAAAATGTGAAGCTGTAGTTCTTGAATGGCCATCGCTAATTGTGTGAGGAAAATCATTATGGCAAACTATAGCCTGGAAGATCTGGTCTGTGTTATGTTTTAATCAGACAAATCACATTATCCAAACAAAAGAAAGGGGCTTAAACGTGCCATAGAGTTACCATGTCAGCGGTCGGCGGCTTCAGGCAGGCATGTGAGCGGATAATTAGCGAAACAACACCCTGTGAGGAGTCGAAGCATGAACCAGAGGCATCATCATGTCTGTAATCGCAAACGCAGGGTCCAATCACCGTCCCCCGCCGCAGCCTCACCGAGCACGCCGTAATGAGAAGCCAACAGCACGACATCTGAGCAAATATGAACGTGTGAATGATCAGGCGTCTGCTGCCAGGGCCGGAGAAGAGAGATCGTGCATCTGGAAGTGGCTTCGACAACGGCTCCTAAACTTTTATTTTAATAATTAACTGTACGCACTATGGCCAAGTTTTGCAGTACACATAGCTTTTTCCTGTTGGTCTGACATAATCTTGATATTGAGATTTGTCAGAAAATGATCAGGATATCTACTTTTATCAGATTTTGATCAGCATCAAACAATCACAGAAAAAGCGAGAAACAAGAGCATCAATAAATAGCAACTAGGGCCGCAGCTAACGATTATTTTAGTAATCAATTAGTTGGACTTTTGATCTTTCTATTAGTCGATTAGTTGTTTAGAGTGACTACTACTAAGATTTTTACAAATTTCAATGCAGACAAAGCCATTACACCATGAGTTCATAATTGACTGAATTAGAATTTTTACTGGCTTAAAAAGATTTGCCAATGAAACAATCATAAAAATAGACTGTTTTGCAAAAAACAGAGATGGACAAGCGCTTTCGTAGCTACTGTAAATGAAATAATCACATAAATTTATAGTTCTATTGGCAAATATAATTTGTAGATATTTCAGAATCACTTAATTAACCCCTGGCTCACACTAACTCCGTACACTCCGAAGGCTTTCCCATTCTTGAAAAGTAATGAGAGTGGCTCACACTGCGATGCGTCCGGTCCAGAGATCCGCGCAGATGTGCTCCGTACGTCCGGATCTTTTTTGTTGGAAGGAACTTTTTCCGGACTTCCAGATCCATCCGCAGCCGTTTTTGGTGAAGTTTTGAAAACAAGACACGACAAACAGGAAAACAAGCGAGCGCAGGTAAAGAGAATCCGTTTCTGCTACTACAACAAATACGTCAAAATGCTCGACATATACGTGACTATTGAACACACAGGATATGAATAAACGTCCCGTACTTACTCACTGTGCGGAGAAAAATCAAACAGAAAATGAACTGACGTGAAATAAGACCAAAAACTCGGCGCAAGTGTTCTTTGTTTACATGCACATGTGCCAGTGATCGCTTAAACTTCCCCGAAACTCCCAAGTTGAGTGTGAATACCTGTGAACTCGTGGTCTCGTGAGGCCAGCAGAGTGCGTACATACGCATGCAGATTCTGGTTGCAGTGTGAGTGACAACCGGATCCAGACGGATCCGGATCCGTATCTGGAGGCAGTGGAGGCATTTACTCAAATCAAGTTCAAATTTATGTTCACCAGTAACACTGACTTATTTAAGATTGTGTTTTTACTAGTGTTTTTACACATTTTCTAGTCACTGCTGCCCAATTGGAGTCATAAAATAATTTTTTTATGTTGCATGAGTGTTTGGGGACCTATAAAAACTAGATTACGATTATTTGATGATAAAAATAGATGATTAATTCAATAGTCCATTAGTTGCGATTAATCTAACCCAGCCCTACAAAGGGAAACCTTAAGTCAGCAATATCTGACCACTGCAAAAAAGACAATCATAATAATATGAACTGGGACAGCACAAAACAGTCTGAAGAGAGGAGCATAAATACAGAATCAGAAAGCAGGGCACACAGACTATCAACATAGCTCACATTCACTTCTCCAGAGAACAGATCCGTAACTGGATCAAACCTCGCAACGTTTTAAAGGAGACACGTCATCAGCATCAGACGTCACATCTGATGAAGGTGGAAGTCCCAGTACGAGATAACTGTCTAATCCCCTGTTCCTCACTGCGCGGCTCGCGAGCACATGCGGCTCTTAGAGCCTTACTTGGCGGCTCTCAGCAAGTTTCGGCAAGATCACATTTCACACAACAAGCGCGCTCTTAGTTTGGTTCTTTTTCAGCGCTGCATCCACTGCTTCACCCTGCTGCCCATTGACCAAATGAACCACATTGTATAGCTACATTCTTTTAGACATGCACGAGCTGCAAGCTCACCCTTATATTAAGCAAATAAATGTTTTGGCGATCTAAGAATGAATGAAGTGACGCGCTCAGACTGTGCCAAATGGTTTTCCACTCCAGCCACAGGACGCACGAGCTTTCCTTCTCACATCAAGTCACGTATCTTTGAGCAGCTGTAGTGAAATGTCTCGCCCACACACAGACTTGTAGTGGACATATTCTGAGAGAGAAGAGTCTAAACTCTGTCCCAGTTTTATTTCGTACCGATGGGATCAATATTGGCGGAGATAATTAGTTCTAAACACTTTAAAAGTTGATCGGGAAAAATCTAGTCCGTTCGCGAACAATGCAGTCTGCGGAGAGTTTTTCCACAATTAAACTTTGTTAAATAGTGTCCGCAAAGAGGTATTTAGGTTTATTTCATGTATGACTCTGGCCAAAGGGAGAAAAACACACTTGTCTTGTCTCTCTGTGCCAGCGCAGCAGCAGCAGCAGTGGAGGTCTGAGAAAGGCAGATGAAGGGGGCGGAGCTATCACGTCACAGAAGAGTAAACAGAGACGCATCAGTTTAATATTAAAAATATAAGAATGAAGTGTAGACATATTGAATAGTAAGTACAGTGTGGCTTGGTTGGTTGGATAATGTGATGCATGTTAGATTTATACTACATCAGGCTCATAATGCAAAACACTGATTGTTTAAAAAATGACAACAAATGTTTGTAATTTGCTATAATAAATGTAAATTGACCTGACCGTAGTAATATAAAAATATATA
>JBBPFD010000440.1:0-20859 GCA_038363315.1 Mugilogobius chulae
GCAAGTTGAAGTTTCATGTGGATGGTCACAAAGAACCATAAACCAGAACTAAACCTCATTTAATAGGTAGACATAAAAAATACATTTGAACACAAAATACTGATAGTGTCTTTGAACAAGATGATTTTTTCAGTGAGTTTAAGGGAGAGGAACAGGATGTCACATGTGTTTTAGAAGTAAACATCATAACTATATAGAAAAACAAATAAATACAATATAGGTTTAGTAGAATTCCTATAGTAAACATTTGCCAAGAACAAAAATAATATAAAAATATATAGATTATAGTAAATGCTAGTAAAATGCACTCCTTTTGAAACCATATATAAAAAGAACCGGTGTATGAGTGTGAGAAAATATAAAATAGACTCAAGTGTACTGACAAGTTTTGGTAAAGTATATAACACATGCTCAGTCTCTGAATCCACACTGGTCTTTACTCTCAGTCTGGACTCTCTGAAGTCTGATCTGCAAGTTTTAGAGTCTGACCTGAACTGTACAACTCAAAAACTAAATAAAAGAAAATACAAATTTAAAGAACTTGTCTGAGAGAACTTCCTATAGTAAACATTTGTCAAAACAAAAATAACAAAAATTAAAGATGGCAATAGTCATATTGAGTAAAAATATTAAATGTATTTATTTTAAACAATATAAAATACTCTCAGTCTGGACTCTCTGAAGTCTGATCTCCAGCTTTTTGAGTCTGACTTTGGGTTCACTTGATCCAGCCTCAGCAGCTCTGTCTCCTTTAGTTTGTTCAAGACGACGCACCTTCAGATGATCAGGTTTAATGAAAGCCTCGTTCTGGTCAGAGCTGCAGCTTTTCTCTGCAGAATGACAGCTTTTAATATGTTGACGATGACTTGATCCAGACCTAAAAGCCTTTCCACACTCTCCACAGACAAATGGTTTCTCTCCAAGTGTGGATCCTTCATGGGTCTTTGTAGAAGAACGATTTTCTGTAAATTTCTGACCACAAACTTCACAGCTGTAAGGTTTTCTCCAGTGTGGATTCTCATGTGAACTATAAGTGAACTAGAACAGCAAATTCTTCTCACACTGGTCACACTTGTACGGTCTTTGTCCACTGTGGATTCTCATATGAGTTTTTAGGCTACCAGACTGTGTAAATCTTGTCCCACACTGGTCACATTCAAATGGTTTTCTCCAGTGTGGACTCTCATGTGTGAAGTACGACGTAAATCTTTACAAACATCACTGTGGTTTTTCCAGTGGATTCTCATTGTTTTTAGGTAGACTGTGTAAATTGTCCACACTGGTACATTCAAATGTTTTCTCAGTGTGGATTTGTGTGACTAAATGTTTGAAAATTCTTCTCACAAACATCACAGCTGAATGTTTTTCTCCAGTGTGGATTCTGGTGTGACTTTTCAGATGTTCTGCTTAGAAAAACTGTGTCCACACAGGTCACACTCGTATGGTCTTTCTCCTGTGTGAGTTCTGTAGTGTATTTGAGCTTTGAAGCACTGGGCCATGTCTTTCCACACTGGTCACAAGTGAACCTCATTCTGTTGATGGACTTTGTAGATCTGTCATAAACACAGAAAATTAACATGTCAAAGTTATAATCATAATAAACTTAATAATGGTTTGAAGTGTTTGTGTTGAACAGTGGATTCTTTATTAGTGTTTAGTGGTGTCACTGTTAAAAACCACAGTAATTTTAAATTAAAAGAAGTTTTGTACAGTTAAAAAAGAACATTTGGTGATTGAGACTTGAACTAAAATCACTAATTCATGACTCACATTTATTTAAAGTTATAATACTCCTGTTTAGACAAGAAGAAGCTTTTTGTCACAACAACATAAAAACATTTGAAGTGTTTTACAGTCAGAGCATCAAAGATAAGCAGGGTGTGTACACATTTTAACTAAAGGTTTTACTTGTCTTTGTTAGCTCAAGTTCATAACCTTCCACTTTACATGTTTATAACATAACAATCAACAGTTCTTTCCATTTTAATTTGTTTTTTTGAATCAATATTTCAGTGTAATAGTCCATGAAAACAAAAGAGCCACAGATTCTAAGTGTTCAGCCTGCATATTTATAACTGACACAGTAGATTAGAGCTGACTTTTTGGATGTTGTGAAATCAAGCTTAATTCTCTCGTTTAATCTTTCAAAAATGTATTTCTATCAGTTAGATAGAGAGAGAAAAATCCAAGCAGAGTTTTATTCTAATATCGGTGCCAGTCTTAAAATATTATTATTAATAACTAGACCTAAACAGGCTTGTAGTATAACTATTAGTCAAAAGATCAGATTTTTTTAAAAACACCAAATGAATGTGTATTGACGATGTTCAGTTGGTACACTGAGTCTTAATGTTTGTTTTAAGAAAAAGAAACAAGTGCTGAAAATAATCACGATTCAGTTTAGGCTGCATACTTCAATGGAGCTACAGTTAGATTCTAAAGTCAGACTCACAGATGTTGCAGCAGGTTCAATGTAGAAGTAACAGCAGAAAGTCCTGAAGAGCTTTGACCAAAGAACAGAGTGTGAAGGTTCAGTCCCTCTAAAGTTTAGGCTGGTTCCTGTCCCAAAAAGAGCTGCTGCTGTGTCTCTGCCCCTTCACTGTCTCTGGTCTGTCTCTGCTGCTCCTTTTGTCCCTCTCCTCCTGCTTCTGTGACACAAACAACACAATGCTTACTTTCTATTGGCCCGCATCAGCCAATCAGAGGCCTTTATGGGCGGGCACTCTTTGCAACACCCACATGAGAGAATTTATACAGTCTTAAAACTAAATCTACAATAATAGTCTTGGAAGTTGTTAAAAGTTAAAAAACTAAAGATTCATTATAATTCTTTATATCTCTGAGCTGAAATATGCTCTTTATAAATGTAATGTGCATTGAGTTCACTTGTAAAGCTCTAAATGTAAACATCTAGGAGAGTTGTATATGTGAGTTTTTCAGACACATTCAAATACAATCTAAAGTAGTAAGTTAAATGTGTAAAAAGCTTGATTCTTTCTCTTCTTAAACTTGCATTTATTCTGTGTGTGTAATAAAAATAATTGTGTTTTTTAAGAGCTAATGTAGACATGGAGATACAAAAGAGAAGAAAAGCATCAGTTGTCTCACAGTGGGGTGTTTCTGTTCCAACAGCAGAGCTAAAACATCAGCATTAGAATAACAAAGGAAAGCATGTGGTGGTTCTTTGGGGGAGATGGGCTGAGGCAGAGGTGTGAAGGGTTGAGGTAGGGGGCATTGTTTAAGTCTCAAGGTGAAGTCATGTGTCTGAGGCGGAGGAGAGGGAAACTCAACACTGTTATTTCACTACAAACACAACCATTCACTATTCAACTGCTTTCATTACAATCACTCATATGTTCACATGCAGGAGTCCAAGTTGAAAAGGATTTCTAAAATGAAGGTACTTTTTGTATGTAACATGCAGAACATTGAAGATAAGGCCCACACATTGAACTGTAGCGTTTCCAGCTTCCAAGTCTTATATGTCCCAAAAAGAGCAGTTACAAACAGAAACAATATTTAAAAAAACATCTTAACAATATTTCTTTGATTAATTTCATTCAATCATTTTCTACAGCTTGTTTCTATAGACCGGAGGCTCTCCCAGTGACTTTGGGCCTTAGACCGTTCTGTTGTGGTTTACAGGAAAGAGAGTAAACCAAATGACCTTTAGACTGTATTGTGTTGAACTAAATCTTGTTAATACTGTTTATTACTAATTACTGTTCCTAAAATCTTTCTCAATTTCACAGTTTGTTTCTGGGACATGTCTGAATATTGATAACAATCAGTTGGAATTCAAAAACGAATTCACAGGACTTCAATGGAGATGTTTGAGTTGGAAGTGGGAGGAAGAAGAGGGTTGCCAGATTTTCAGAGAGAAACAAGTATGTGTGGCAGTAAAACTATTAAGAAGGGGCTCTTTTTGTTAAAACACATGATTCATCTAAAAATCCAATGGGAACTGTTTCTAAACACTTTGGAGCACAATTGGCTGGACTCTTTGTAGTTTTAGCCTCTGATTCTGATTAACTCTAGTTTGAAGTGAGAAGAAGCCCTGGACAAAAGAACATCAGGTTTTAAAGTCCACTGAAAGTTTCTTTGGTAATACTAAGAATCAGTGTAGCTGGTGTCACTAGCCTCGGCCAGATTGACACTATTTGACAATTCCTCTTCAAAAGCTGAAGCTTTTTCATCACAAAATAGTTTGAGGGACCTGTATTAACTTAACCCTCCTGTTGTCTTTATAAAGGCTACGCACCTTTGTTCCTCTGGGTCAATTTGACCTGAACTTTGTGGGTTTGTAACATAAAATAATGTTGAGCAACTTATGTTGTATTCATCTTGTAATTTAGCTTCTTTCTGAAATGTTACCACACATTTTGCATTTACTATATTTCATTTTTGGGACAATTTTGGTAATTTATGTAAAAAATATAATTTTAGGCCCTTTAATGAATAAAGGGGAACAAACTAGCAGAGGGAAGTGCAGCAGTGGTTGTTTAAGTTTGACAGAAATTGTATTTTTACAGCTTTTGTCCTTTTTTTCTGGTGAGAGAAAGTCACACGCCTGGATTGTAATATAAACTTATTACACATAAAATACTTATCAAACACAATTTAAATATGAATATATAATTTTTTTTTCTAATAAAAAATAGGTATAAATTTAACAATTATAAATGTTCTGTTTACATTAAATTAACAATCAATTGTAAATTATTTAGTCATCAGTTTTGATTCATGTATGAGGACAAAGTCAAACTTGCAATACACACTTTGGCTCTTTGTATCATTATAGTTTATGTGGATATTTGGTTTAAAACTTAATAAAACTGCTTACATGAATGCAAGCCAAAGCATGAACTTAAAAGTGCTTAAAAGTTAAGGTGTTGCTTACAGGAATACAAAGACACTTAACTTCAACTTTAAGATTTTTACATGAAAGCAAAGAGAATTGGGGGTGGCCTCGGCTAGATCCGCCACTGAAGCCTACATTTACTCTGCATGTCTGTAATGTAATATTTTGTGTTTGATGAGCTAATGTAGACATGGAGATGCAAAAGAGAAGAAAAGCATCAGTTGTCTCACAGTGGGGTGTTTCTGTTCCAACAGCAGAGCTAAAACATCAGCATTAGAATAACAAAGGAAAGCATGTGGTGGTTCTTTGGGGGAGATGGGCTGAGGCAGAGGTGTGAAGGGTTGAGGTAGGGGTAGGGGGTAGAGGGCAGGGTGTGATTTGCTGGGGGGATGGGTGGGATTATCCCTACCTCTGGTTTACCTGTCCCTCTCTCTGCTTATAGTTTCCCCATCCCTCCTTCTGCTTTTATCTTATATTATTTGTAGGGGGGGATAAAAAATAACAAAGTGTTCTATCAATCCCAGCGTAGTCTCATTGAGATTTTTCCCCTTCTCCCGGTGCTGCTCCTCCGCTCAACAGGCAGCTCTCATAAAGCCAATAACGTTACACTTTCACACACAGTCCTTTTCTGATTGGCTATTCCTCTACCTTTTTCTGCGCGCACAAGCATAGTTTAAATGGACAGATCTCGCCGCTATAGCTGCGCTGAGAGGCAGGACCAACCCGGGGCTCTGCGGAGCTTTATGTACTGAATGGAGTCTGTTCATTTTGGGAGGAAACGTGCCAGTGCGCGCCAGAAGCCTGTTAGTTGAGAGTGGAAAAGAAACAGAATGAACACGGGAAGGAGAGACGCAAAGTAGTGCGCATACGTGTAGCACGCGTGCACCATATGCGCGTGCACGTGGTGCGCGTGTAGAATGACTTGAAATTTTCTACCCCCCCTTCTGTTTTTTTGACAAATCGCACCCTGGTAGGGGGCATTGTTTAAGTCTCAAGGTGAAGTCATGTGTCTGAGGCGGAGGAGAGGGAAACTCAACACTGTTATTTCACTACAAACACAACCATTCACTATTCAACTGCTTTCATTACAATCACTCATATGTTCACATGCAGGACCAGAAAACTGAAGCTATGACTCTGTCTAATTTGAATAAGATTCTAAAAGGAAAGTAAATCTGAACTTTGTGATGTATTTGAATGTCCTGAACTGAATCTCCCAAATCTCATAAACACATGTGGAGAAGTCTGATTGTAGTGGGAGCACTGCTGCATGTAACAGCACAGTCTGATCACCAGAGACATTCAACTCATAAAACAAGAAACAGACAAATGATCAACCACAACAACAGAAGCAGGATTATAAACACATTGAACTGTACAGAGTTTTCATCTTCCATCTTTGGTCTTTATTCAAGTTTAATTTGTATGTTTAATATGATACAAAATATGTTATATGTACAAACTTCTGTGGGTTTATTTATTCACTCTCAGAGATGGTAGAGCTGCATAAACACAGATATACAGTATACTGTAAAGACTGTGTAGAAGATCAAATTATCATTGAAGAATATACATTATGACTTATGTCTTATTTCTGGTTAAACCTGGTTCAGAAGCAGAGAAACAGGTTTGGGGACCTAACTGTGGTGAGGAAGCACTGGTTTGATTTTGGATTAAAATGTCACATGATCATACTCAAACTATTAAAGTAAAATATAAAATACAGAATGGAAATTATTAATAAAACTTTAATTGTAGATCACAATTTGTTCTTAAATCTTTAATGTATAAAAATGTAAAAGAAAATCTATGATCATCTCATGCAACAATGAAAAACATGAAAAAGAAAATAAATCTATTAAAATGCAACAGCTTCAACTTAAGCCACCATCACTACGGCAACAATTAAAGAAACCATACACATTAAATATATGTTTATGACAGAAACTACAAAAATAACACAAAGGCAGAACCAACTGCTGCCACCAGAGGTCAGTATTTGTTACATTTTATAAAATATCAGACAAAACAACTCAGATACAGTTAAACTAAAAGGTGAGTCTTGAGCCTGCTCTTAAAAACATGAACGTTCTCATAAAACACATCCTGGATCCAGCGTCTTTGTTCTTAAGGCTTTAACACATTCTACATTTTTACAGGACCAACTTCACCTCTTTATAAAGTAATAAAGGGACAGGCATCAGGAAGCTGCTATAGGCCCATTTCAACCTTTGACCACAAACATCACAGTTAGATCTCTGGATGTTATGGTCTGTTACTGCTCAACTTAAATCAAACTATTTAAAATGTTATATTTAACACACTGACCCAGAAAATGTTTGATAAATGGTTTATTGTAAAAGTTGCAAAGACAAAAAAACACAACAATTCTGCATATGGTCACATAATAATGACAAAACCTGACAATCAAAACTTCTGAAAAGAAAACGATGAATAAAAACATTTGCCAAAACAAAAAAATAACAAAATTAAAAGATAGCAATAATCATATGTAAGTAAAGATAATAAAATGCATTTATTTTTAATCAATATAAAAATACGCCTCAGTCTGGACTCTCTGAAGTCTGATCTCCAGCTTTTTGAGTCTGACTTTGGGTTCACTTGATCCAGCCTCAGCAGCTCTGTCTCCTTTAGTTTGTTCAAGACGACGCACCTTCAGATGATCAGGTTTAATGAAAGCCTCGTTCTGGTCAGAGCTGCAGCTTTTCTTTGCAAAATGACAGATTTTAATATGTTGACGATGATTTGATCTAGACCTAAAAGCCTTTCCACACTCTCCACAGACAAAAGGTTTCTCTCCAGTGTGGATCCCTCATGATATTTGAGATGATGCTCTCGTCTAAACTTCTGACCACAAACTTCACAGCTGTAAGGTTTGTCTCCATTATGGACTCTCATGTGAACTGTGAGGTTACAGACTGTGTAAATTCCTTCTCACACTGGTCACACTTGTACGGTCTCTGTCCACTGTGGATTCTCATGTGAGTTTTTAGGCTACTAGACTGTGTAAATCTTGTCCCACACTGGTCACATTCAAATGGTTTCTCTCCAGTGTGGACTCTCATGTGTTTGACTAAAATGCTTGACAGTGAAAATTTCTTCTCACAAACATCACAGCTGAATGGTTTTTCTCCAGTGTGGATTCTGGTGTGACTTTTGAGATGTGCTGCTGTAGAAAAACTGTGTCCACACAGGTCACACTTGTATGGTCTTTCTCCTGTGTGAGTTCTGTAGTGTATTTTGAGCATTGAAGCAGTGGGCCATGTCTTTCCACACTGGTCACAAGTGAACTCATTCTGTTGATGGACTTTGTAGATCTGTCATAAACACAGAAAATTAACATGTCAAAGTTATAATCATAATAAACTTAATAATGGTTTGAAGTGTTTGTGTTGAACAGTGGATTCTTTATTAGTGTTTAGTGGTGTCACTGTTAAAAACCATAGTAAATTTTGAAATTAAAAGAAGTTTTGTACAGTAAAAAAGAACATTTGTTGATTGAAACTTGAATATATAATGGATAGATGAGTTTTTCAGACACTTTCATAGACACACACAAATTTAAAAAACAGTCAACAGTAGTAATTTAAATGTGTAAAAAGCTTGATTCTTTCTCTTCTTAACCTCCTTAGACCTGGCGTCCACATGTGTGGACAAACACATTTTGGGGTGTCTATACCACAATACACAATTTTTCTCTATAAGGTCCTGGTGTCCACATAAGAGGGTATTATACTGCCACTTAGTGGTGACAGGAGTGCATAACACATTATAATTTAGATTCAAGATGGTTGCCAACACAACTGAATGTTTAGTTGTGAACTCTAGGTTCAAATCTTGCTAAATTAACTTTTATGGCTACTTCTTGTTCAGATGTGTATATAAGTGTTCAGTGTCTACTATGGAAGTTGAATTTTAGAAAACTTAGCAACACCAACAATCTAGCATGCTCTTAAACACGCAGTCCACAAATGTGGACAGCGGGAGTTAGTTTTGGTGAAAAGGAAAAATGCTAACACAATATGTAGAAATTAAATTGTATTTTGGCATGGTTATGGTAGAAAACAATTACTTATTGCAGTACGAAACAATAAAGGATGTGTTTTAAACAAATATGGATAGATTTTAGGTCCATGACCAGAATGAAGTTCACCTGTGACCAGTGTGGAAAGACATGGCCCAGTGCTTCAAAACTTAAAATACACTACAACTCCCACAGGAGAAGACCTTACGAGTGTGACCTGTGTGGACACAGTTTTTCTACAGCAGCACATCTGAAAAGGCACACCAGAATCCACACTGAAGAAAAAACATTTGAATGTATACCTAAATAAAACGATTTGAAAAAAATGTGTGGTTATCCACTTAACTTACTTATTCGAAAGTCCTAAATAAAAACATTTCATTTGTATTTGACGGCAGCCTAGAGAGACAGAGAGTTTATATTTGTGTTTGTTGACAGAGGCGGGTTAAAGCAGGTGGAATACAGCAGCAGCACATCAGATTAGCTGTGTTAGCATCATAGTTTAGCTTCTGTTAAATCTTACACAAACTGCCTTCAGTGTGGACACGTTGTGGAATTAGTGTAGAAGAGTTTCAGCGCATTTAGTAACAAAGCTGCTGCTTAAATGAGCCGCACAAAGTCATTTGACAACTCGGAAAAGTTTAGATAGAAGCTAACATCGCATTGGGCTAGCTGTACCGCGCGTGCTCACGTGTAATGCCTTTCTTAAAAACTTGAATGGGAAAAAAATTGGATGAATCCCGGATCATTATTCCCGTGAACCACAGGCGTGGAGCGCTTAGGGCCAAAGTACAGACAGGAGACCGGACACGCACTGCAGCTGCATTAGCATCAGCGTCCTCCCTCCACTCCACTCAGCTGTGGAGGAGAGAGAAGCAGCAGACTGAAGAGAGCGAGGCTTGTAGATTTAAAATTAGTATTTGGGGGATGGCGTTAGTCTCGAACCCTGTTTATTGTAATTTTCCAAAACTTTTCCAAACCCAGTAAAATTCCAAAACTTTTCCACGGCCTGGAAATTGTATTTTCATTTTCCATGACTTTTCCAGGTTTTCCATGACTACGAACCCTGGTAACAGCACAGTCTGATCACGAGAGACATTAAACTCATAAAACAAGAAACAGACAAATGATCAACCACAACAACAGAAGCAGGATTATAAACACATTGAACTGTACAGAGTTTTCATCTTCTATCTTTGGTCTTTATTCAAGTTTAATTTGTATGTTTAATATAATACAAAATATGTTGTTTTTGTCCAAACTTCTGTGGGTTTATTTATTCACTCTAAAAGATGGTGAAGCTGCATAAACACAGATATAAACTGTAAAGTAACACATAGACTGTGTAGAAGATAAAATTATCATTGAAGAATATACATTATGACTTCTGGCTTATTTCTGGTTCAAACCTGGTTCAGAAGCAGAGAAACAGGTTTGGGATCTAACTGTGGTGAGGAAGCACTGGTTTGATTTTGGATTAAAATGTCACATGATCATACTCAAACAATGAAAGTAAAATATAAAAATACAGAATGGAAATTATTAAGAAAACTTTATTTGTAAATCACAATTTGTTCTTAAATATTTAATGTATAAAAATGTAAAAGAAAATCTATGATCATCTCATGCAACAATGAAAAACATGAAAAAAACCCTAAATCTATTAAAATGCAACAGCTTCAACTTAAGCCACCATCACTACGGCAACAATTAAAAAAAACATTCACATTAAATTATATGTTTATGACAGAAACTACAAAAATAACACAAAGGCAGAACCAACTGCTGCCACCAGAGGTCAGTATTTATTACATTTTATAAAATATCAGACAAAACAACTCAGATACAGTTAAACTAAAAGGTGAGTCTTGAGCCTGCTCTTAAAAACATGAACGTTCTCATAAAACACATCCTGGATCCAGCGTCTTTGTTCTTAAGGCTTTAACACATTCTACATTTTTACAGGACCAACTTCACCTCTTTATAAAGTAATAAAGGGACAGGCATCAGGAAGCTGCTATAGGCCCATTTCAACCTTTGACCACAAACATCACAGTTAGATCTCTGGATGTTATGGTCTGTTACTGCTCAACTTAAATCAAACTATTTAAAATGTTATATTTAACACACTGACCCAGAAAATGTTTGATAAATGGTTTATTGTAATAGTTTGCAAAGACAAAAAACATAACAATTCATAATCTTCTCATATAAAAATGACAAAAACTAAACTTTTTGTAATTCATTTAAATAATTAATCAATTTCAGAAATTACAGAGAAATGAACCATTAACCAGAACAAAACTTCATCTTAACAATAAAGGAAAAAAAAAAAACAAACAAACAAAAAAAAAAAATGTATAACTTGCACTTAACCTCAGATTGCATTAACATGATTCCTTATGAGCACAAAATACTGACAGTGTCTTTGAAAAAGAAGATTATTCATTCAGTGAATTTAATCGGAAAAACTTAATTTATGTTTTAGAAAAAAAAAAAAAAAATACAAAATACAAAATTAAAGTACAGGTCTGGTAGAACTTCCTATAGTAAAAATGTGTCAAGGAAAAATAATAACATACAAGGGTAGCAATTATCATATGTGAATAAAGATAATGCTAAAATGTATTTTTTTTAACTATGTAAAAACATAGCCAGAGTACATTTGTTCAAAAAACATAAAATAGATCAAAATGCACTGACAAGCTTTGTTAACATTTGTAAAGTGTAAAATGTTTGATTTTAACACCTACTCAGTGATCTGGATCTACACTGGGCTTTACTTCTCAGTCTGGACTCTCTGAAGCCTGATCTCCAGCTTTTTGAGTCTGACTTTGGGTTCACTTGATCCAGCCTCAGCAGCTCTGTCTCCTTTAGTTTGTTCAAGACGACGCACCTTCAGATGATCAGGTTTAATGAAAGCCTCGTTCTGGTCAGAAAGACAGTTTGTAATATGTTTTGCATGATTTGATTCAAACCTAAAAGCCTTCCCACACTCTCCACAGACAAAAGGTTTCTGTCCAGTGTGGATCAGACGGTGCTTTGTGAGGTTTGATGAACTTCTGAAGGTTTTACTGCAGTGTTCACATTTGTATGGCTTTTCTCCAGAGTGGATTCTCATGTGACATTTGTAGTTGGAAGAGTCAGCAAACTCTCTCCCACACTGGTCACATGTGTATGGTTTTTCTCCTGTGTGGGTTCGGTAGTGTTTGGAGAGTTCCTGTGATGTTTTAAAAGCCTTCTCACACTGGTCACATTGGTACGGCCTCTCATCTCTGTGGACACGTTGGTGTTGTGAGAGACTTCCTTTGGATCTAAATGATGTTCCACACTGATCACAATCATAAGGTTTCTCTCCAGTGTGGATCCTCTCATGGTCTTTGAGAGAACGCTTTTCTGTAAATTTCTGACAACAAACTTCACAGCTGTAAGGTTTGTCTCCAGTGTGGACTCTCATGTGACGTGTGAGATTACCAGACTGTGTAAACTCCTTCTCACACTGGTCACACTTGTACAGCCTTTGTCCACTGTGAATTCTCATGTGAGTTTTTAGGTGACTAGACTGTGAAAATCTTGTCCCACACTGGTCACATTCAAATGGTTTTTCTCCAGTGTGGACTCTCATGTGTTGGACTAAACTGCTTGACCGTGAAAATTTCTTCTCACAAAAATCACAGCTGAATGTTTTTCTCCAGTGTGGATTCTGGTGTGACTTTTCAGATGTGCTGCTGTAGAAAAACTGTGTCCACACAGGTCACACTCGTATGGTCTTTCTCCTGTGTGAGTTCTGTAGTGTCTTTTGAGCTTTGAAGCACTGGGCCATGTCTTTCCACACTGGTCACAAGTGAACGTCATTCTGTTGATGGACTTTGTAGGTCTGTCAGAAACACAGAAAATGAACATGTCAAAGTTATAATCATAATAAACGTAATAATCGTTTGAAGTGTTTGTGTTGAACAGTGGATTCTTTATTAGTGTTTAGTGGTGTCACTGTTAAAAAACACAGTAAATATTGAAATTAAAAGAAGTTTTGTACAGTTAAAAAAGAACATTTGGTGATTGAGACTTGAACTAAAATCACTAATTCATAACTCACAATTATTTAAAGTTATAATACTCCTGTTTAGACAAGAAGAAGCTTTTTGTCACAACAACATAAAAACATTTGAAGTGTTTTACAGTCAGAGCATCAAAGATAAGCAAGGTGTGTACACACTAAAATCAGGGTGACAGCAGAGTCTTAAAATATTAAAAGTTGATCAAATAAACTAGCCTAAAACAAGGCTCTGATAAAGTAATAAACTATGATCATAATTGGTCATTTGATTTTTTTTTGGTAAACACCAAATTGAATGTGTTAATTTGACAGATGTTCAGAGGTGAAACAGGCTACACAATCAATGACATTAAATGAAGTTACAGACAAAGAGACAAGCAAGTGGAGAACCCCACCTAAAAAAGTTACATAAACTTTAAATAATAATTCTGATCTTCTTACTAGTCCAAATAAGATTATATTTGTTTTCTTCTGACATGCAACCCCAAATATTGGATCTAAAAGCACAAATTTAGAGGAAATAAAGCCTGATTTGTCTTAGTCCATAACAGTCACGTAAGAGTTTGTATTCATGTCATCTGCCTTTTTAGGGATTATATACATTAGTTTGAGTAAAATATGCCTCTTAAAATATCAGTGTACTTTTTAGTGAAGCTGTGGAAAAACTTCATCATCAACGTTTTTTTTGTTTTTTATTTAGTTTTATTATTTTATTTTAATCACATTAGACCCTGTACATTTTGTTTCTAGTTAGTCTTTTCTAGCAACAAGATCAGTTCTTTTTTAAATATTCACCAGACAAATATGACTTAGTTACATGTTCAGTTTGGTTACACTGAGGTCTTAATGTTTGTTTTTAAAGATATAAAAACAATTGAAAAAAAAAATGATACATGCAAATACCCTGAATATTATAGTTTTATTGGGTAGAATGTATTCTCTGTGTTTAGTAGTGATGGGCCATTTGAAGCCGAGGCATCGGGGCTTGTACCAGTAACAGGGGCGTGTCTAATGAAGCCGCTTCGAGGCTTGCTTCAGTTTCCTAAAACCACGTGATCTGTGAATGTGAAGCTTCACTTTTGGAAGATGTTGTCATCGCTTCATTTACAGAGTCGCTTCACTCACGCTCCCACACAACACTGCTTTCATTCATTTGTATCTACATCATTTGCATTATCTATCGCTTTGCTTTTACATGTAAAATAAGATTTTCTAGTTTTTAGTTTGTTTTAACTTAAAAAATATGGCCTGTTTAACACACTTATTGTGGTGTGTAGGTTATCAGAAGTTCATTGGGCAAATGAGCCAACCTATAGCCTAGTTAAAGGTTTTCTGGTTCAGAAAGTGCTTCATTTTGTCGGAGCTGTAAGTGGCACAAGCTCTGTGCTTTGTTCTGCTGCAGACTCTGGTCTAATTATATAGAAACCTGTTTAATATTAAACGATGCATGGAAATCAAAGTTTCATTTTAAAGTGGAGCTTCCCCACTTTCAACTAAACTATGTAGCCTGACAGATGCATTAACACCATTGGGTTCATAATAGAGCTCAGCCTAAACATGTGGTTGCTGTGGCACATGTGTAGAGTGAAGGTTTATCGTGCAGAAGGTTGGGAGTTTGAGCCTCGTTTGTAAAGCTTAAACACTCTAGATTTATTTTTAGTAGGCTACAGACATGAATGCATAAATAATATATATTTTCAACGCCTTAAATGATTGTCTCAGTAAAACAGTGTTTTATTTGGTCTATGACACTGCACCATTTAACGTTTGTTACATTTATGATCACACTGACTTGGATTAAATGAAGCAATTTGCGAGGCACCGGCTCATGTACCGGTACAATTGGCCTCAAGTGGTTCATAAGGCTTCATTTGACCATCACTACCATTTAGTCACATATTAGTGTTTAATCAAAATATTGTAATTTTTTTTATCTTTTCCAAAACCAATCAAACTCCAAAGGACCTGGGAATTTTAATTTTCCAGGACTTCTCTATGTTTCCATGACTGTAAGAACCCTACATAACATACGACAATAAAACAGTTCAATAACACAATACACTCATTTCATTTGTTAATATTGCTCTGATCTGATCAGGCCGAGTGCAAAGACTCTGTCCAGGGCTGCTATTTCACTTCAATGGAGCTACAGTTAGATTCTAAAGTCAGACTCACAGATGTTGCAGCAGGTTCAATGTAGAAGTAACAGCAGAAAGTCCTGAAGAGCTTTGACCAAAGAACAGAGTGTGAAGGTTCAGTCCCTCTAAAGTTTAGGCTGGTTCCTGTCCCAAAAAGAGCTGCTGCTGTGTCTCTGCCCCTTCACTGTCTCTGGTCTGTCTCTGCTGCTCCTTTTGTCCCTCTCCTCCTGCTTCTGTGACACAAACAACACAATGCTTACTTTCTATTGGCCCAATCAGCCAATCAGAAGCCTTTGGGGGCGGGCACTCTTTGCAACTCCCAGAAGAGAGAATTTATACAGTCTTAAAAACTAAATCTACTATAATAGTCTTGGAAGTTGTTAAAAGTTAAAAACAGGAAAGAGAGTAAACCAAATGACCTTTAGACTGTATTGTGTTGAACTAAATCTTGTTAATACTGTTTATTACTAATTACTGTTCCTAAAATTCTTTCTACAATTTCACAGTTTGTTTCTGGGACATGTCTGAATATTGATAACAATCAATTGGAATTCCTAAAACTAATTCACGGGACTTCAATCGAGATGTTTGAGTTGGAAGTGGGAGGAAGAAGAGGGTTGCCAGATTTTCAGAGAGAAACAAGTATGTGTGGCAGTAAAACTATTAAGAAGGGGCTCTTTTTGTTAAAACACATGATTCATCTAAAAATCCAATGGGAACTGTTTCTAAACACTTTGGAGCACAATTGGCTGGACTCTTTGTAGTTTTAGCCTCTGATTCTGATTAACTCTAGTTTGAAGTGAGAAGAAGCCCTGGACAAAAGAACATCAGGTTTTAAAGTCCACTGAAAGTTTCTTTGGTAATACTAAGAATCAGTGTAGCTGGTGTCACTGGCCTCGGCCAGATTGACACTATTTGACAATTCCTCTTCAAAAGCTGAAGCTCTTTTCATCACAAAATAGTTTGAGGGACCTGTATTAACTTAACCCTCCTGTTGTCTTTATAAAGGCTACGCACCTTTGTTCCTCTGGGTCAATTTGACCTGAACTTTGTGGGTTTGTAACAGTAAAATAATGTTGAGCAACTTATGTTGTATTCATCTTGTAATTTAGCTTCTTTCTGAAATGTTACCACACATTTTGCATTTACTTATTTCATTTTTTGGGGAAAATTTGGTAATTTATGCAAAAAATGTATTTTAGGCCCTTTATTGAATAAAGGGGAACAAACTAGCAGAGGGAAGTGCAGCAGTGGTTGTTTAAGTTTGACAGAAATTGTATTTTTACAGCTTTTGTCCTTTTTTTCTGGTGAGAGAAAGTCACACGCCTGGATTGCAATATAAACTTATTACACATAAAATACTTATCAAACACAATTTAAATATGAATATTTAATTTTTTTTCTAATAAAAAAAAATAGGTTTAAATTTAACAATTATAAACGTTCTGTTTACATTAAATTAACAATCAATTGTAAATTATTTAGTCAGTCAGTTTTGATTCATGTATGAGGACAAAGTCAAACTTGCAATACACACTTTGGCTCTTTGTATCATTATAGTTTATGTGGATATTTGGTTTAAAACTTAACAAAACTGCTTACATGAATGCAAGCCAAAGCATGAACTTAAAAGTGCTTAAAAGTTAAGGTGTTGCTTACAGGAATACAAAGACACTTAACTTCAACTTAAAAAGTGTCTATTCCAATTAAGATTTTTACATGAAAGCAAAGAGAACTGGGGTGGCCAGCAGTTAGGTGGGGGTGTTTTGAGTTTGATACGCTAATGTAGACATGGAGATGCAAAAGAGAAGAAAAGCATCAGTTGTCTCACAGTGGGGTGTTTCTGTTCCAACAGCAGAGCTAAAACATCAGCATTAGAATAACAAAGGAAAGCATGTGGTGGTTCTTTGGGGGAGATGGGCTGAGGCAGAGGTGTGAAGGGTTGAGGTAGGGGGCATTGTTTAAGTCTCAAGGTGAAGTCATGTGTCTGAGGCGGAGGAGAGGGAAACTCAACACTGTTATTTCACTACAAACACAACCATTCACTATTCAACTGCTTTCATTACAATCACTCATATGTTCACATGCAGGACCAGAAAACTGAAGCTATGGCTCTGTCCATTTTAAAAATGCAGGTAAACTCTGAACTTTGGGAGGAATCTGAATGTCCTGAACTGAATCTCCAAATCTCATAAACACATGTGGAGAAGAATACAACTGGACGTGGGAAACATCGAAGTCTGCCACCCTCTCCCCAGGAGGAGGTCCAATGAGAAAACCACAGTCATCATGAGGTTTGTGAATAGAAAACACAAAGTAGACTTACTGAAACAAGGAAAGAAGCTAAAAGGAACTAATGTTTATATAAATGATCACTTAACTAAAAGGAATGCAGAAATTGCAAAAGCTGCAAGATACTTGAAGAAACAAAACAAAATACAAAGCACTGGTAAAGTAGTATACATTAAACTCCATGGCACACCGGAGGAAGCTAAAGTTTTGGTGATCAAAAGCTTGGGAGACCTGGACAAATTCCAATAATTGCATGGAACTAAAAATGGACTAAGTTGAAATTCAACAGATCATTATGAATGAAGCCATAGATCCTGATAACAATTTCTTTAGCATAAATGTAATTGTGCTTACTATACTGATGAGGAATGTAACAGACTCACTCAAATGGAAGATAAGCTCTCAATTGTTTTGTTTCATAGCAGGAGTATGTACACACATTTTTCATCAATCAAAGATTACTTACAGTAGATAAATCATCAGTTTAGCATTATTGCAATAACTGAGACATGGCTAAATGATCAAAAAGGTACACATTTTCCACTGGAAGGATATGAGCTGAACTATATCAACAGGCCAAATAAAACTGGTGGAGGGGTAGCATTATATGTGATGAATACACTAAAATACAAAATACTGGATACGATGACAACTACTATCCATATTATGATGGAATGTATAACTATTGAAATATTGAATGAAACATGCAAAAATGTTATTGTAAGTTGTATTTATCGCTCACCTGGGACATGCATTGATAAGTTCAGTGAATGGATGGAGCAAACTTTTGACAAATGCACCAATAAGACCTGGTTCATTTGTGGCGATTTTAACATAGACCTGATCAAGCATACAGAAAATAGAGCAATTAATGACTTTATAGTTAAGCTAAACAGTTTGACCTTATATCCTAGGATTTTGAAACCCAGCAGAATTACAGCTAAAACCGCCACCCTGATTTTTTCCAATGAATTAGTAATGATGTTACTAGTGGTCTACTAATTTGTGACATGAGTGACCATCTACCAGTTTTTACTCTTTATGATGGATGGAAACAAAGAAAAAAGTAGAAAGACCTTGCAATATCACACGCCTTCAAACCGAAGAAACACTAAATACACTAAATGAGGAATTAATGGTACAAGACTGGGACCAAGTGCTGGGTGAGCAAGATGTTGATAACGCATATAACAAATTCCTGGAAATATTTGTAACTCTATATAACAAACACTGTCCTATCATAGAAGCATATAAGAGCAAAAAACAGAATAAATCTCCACCATGGTTAACTAAAGCGTTAAAAATTGCTGCAAAAAGAAAAATTCTCTTTATAAAAGTTTTATAAAACTAAGAACAAGAGAATCTGAAATGTGCTACAAAAAGTAAGAATAAGTTAACAGATGTGCTAAGAACTTCAAAAATATATATATTATGAACAAATAATTAATGAAAATACGAATAATGCAAAGGGAATATGGAAAATATTAAACAGTTTAATTAAAAAGAGTCAAGACATTCAGACTATCCTGATGGAAATAATTATAATAACATAGTGTTGTCAATGAAATCAATGACTTCTTTGTTAAAGTAGGACCTGATCTATTCCAAATGTTTGTGTAGAAAATGCACATGAAACAATCGAGAAAAATCACTACTCCATGTTGTTGACACCTGTAGATGAGATGGAAGTAATAACTACTGTCAACAACTGCAAGAATAAAGAATCAGTCGACGTTAACAACATTGATATGATAATAGTTAAAAAGACAATTCATTGTATATCCAAACCTCTCACTCATATATTCAATCTTATCTGAAATGAAAATAGCTAAAGTAATCCCAATATACAAAGGTGGTGATAAACATCTCTACACCAACTACAGGCCAATTTCTGTTTTATCACAATTCTCTAAAATTTTAGAAAAATATTTAAACTAGAACATTTTACTGAAAAATATAAATTAATTAATGATAGTCAATATGGCTTTAAAACAGAAAGTTCAACATCTCTGGCACTTATTGAAGCAGTGACTGAAATTACTAATGCTGTGGACAAAAAAAAAAAAATGCTGTTGGAGTTTTTATCGACTTGAAGAAAGCCTTTGATACACTAAATCATTCTATATTGTTTAAAAAACTTGATGTATATGGTATAAGAGGAGTAGCGCTAGATTGGGTTAAAAGCTATTTATACAAAAGACAACAATATGTAAAAATGGGAGAATCAACGTCTGCCTATTCTGTAAATGCCTGTGGTGTCCCCCAGGGGTCAGTTTTGGGCCCCAAATTGTTCAATTTATACATCAATGACTTATTTAAAACATCTGAGAAATTAAAATGTATACTTTTTGCAGATGATACAAATATATTTTACGCCAGTGAAAACTATGATCATCTCATCTAAGTTGTAAACAATGAATTGAGCAAATTAAAACTATGGATGGATAGAAACAAATTGTCTATAAATCTTAGCAAAGACAAAGAAGACAAAGGTAATGTTTTTTGGAAACTGTGCAAATGAAATTGAATCAAACATCTACATAAATAACAAACAGATTGAAAGGGTAAAAGAAATTACATTTCTTGGAGTAATTATAGACAGTAAGCTCAGCTGGAAGCAACACATTCAATTCATACAAAACAAAATAGCTACAAATATTTCAATAATAAATAAATCTAAAACACTTTTGGACCACAATTCACTTCGTAGGCTTTATTGTGCTTTGGTACAACCATATCTCACATATTGTATTGAAGTATGGGGCAATCATTTCAAGACCGCATTAAAATCACTTTCAACACTTCACAAAAGGGCAATCAGGGTAATCCATAAAGTCGGATACTTGGAACATACAAACTTACTATTCTTACAATCAAATGTATTAAAGCTGAAGGATCTTGTTCAGTATTCAAGCACAGTTAATGTACAGGGCAACAATAATACTCTTCCTGGCAATATCCAAAAATGATTCAAACGCCGAGAAGGGAGGTATCCACTGAGAGGAGAGGACCATTTTAAAGTAAACACCTCACGAACAACAAGGAAACGTTTCTGTGTGTCTGTGTGTGGTGTCAAGCTGTGGAACAGTCTTGGGGAACAGCACAGACAATGTAAAACTATTCACAAATTTAAAAGGGTGCATAAAAACATTCTATTCTCACAGTATAGAGCTGAGAATGAGCTATAAGCTACAATATCTACCACTGCAGTTACTTATGTATATATAAATCTATTTGTAGCTCACTATGAGTTCTGTTTTTGGTTGTGTAACCTGTATGTTAGTGAATATACTCACAATGACAATGGTTTGACAATGAATGTACAGGAAATTACTTTTGAAATGTAAATTTATTTATTATGATGAGGGGGGTGGGACTCAATAAGTAATACTTCATCCCACTCCTTTTCGAGCATTTCTTTTACGTTATCTTATGTATCTAAATGTTATCTTTAAATGTTTATAAA
>JBBPFD010000441.1:0-20680 GCA_038363315.1 Mugilogobius chulae
TCATTATTCATGCTTTATTCATGCTAGTTAGGGTTATTATTATAAAGTGTTTCTACAGTTTTGTACTTCTGACTCTATAAACGGTTCCTGGTCTGACTGAGCAGGAGCTGAATGTCCCTGAAGTGTGGCCCCAGTTCTTAGTTCCTGCTTTGTGTGAACGCTCTCATAATAATTGGGAAAGGAGCTAACAAAAGAAAAAGTACCAGGAACTGACTGCGTTTGGTTCCTGAGAGTGGTTCCTATATCTCTGCTCAGTCTGTTTGTGACTGAGGCTGGTCATTATCTTCACCTGGACCAATCTCAAAGTGACGCGTGAGGCTCATTTCTGCTCCAACACCTTCGCAAACCTCCACAAACCTCCACAAACCTCCACAAACCCCCAAACCTCCGCAAACCTCCGCAAACCTCCTGAAACCTCCACAAACCTCCACAAACCTCCTGAAACCTCCACAAACCCCCACAAACCTCCACAAACCTCCACAAAGCTCCACAAACCTCCACAAACCTTCACAGACCCCCACAGACCCCCACAAACCTCCACAAACCTCCACAAACCTCCACAAACCTTCACAAACCTCCACAAACCTCCACAAACCTCCACAAACCTTCACAAACCTTCACAGACCCCACTCCACAAAGCTCCACAAACCTCCACAAGCTCCACAAACCTCCACAAACTCCACAAACCTCCACAAACCTCACAAACTCCACAAACCCCCACAAACCCACAAACCTCCACAAAGCTCCACCAACCTCCACAAACCTCCAAACCTCCACAAACCTTCACAAACCTCCACAAACCCCACAAACCTCCACAAACCCCCACAAACCTCCACAAACCTCCACCCACCCTCACAAACCTCCACAAACCTCCACAAACCCTCACAAACCTCCACAAACCCCCACAAACCTCCACAAACCTCCACAAACCTCCACAAACCTTCACAAACCTCCAAAAACCTCCACAAACCTCCACAAACCTCAACAAACCTCCACAAACCTTCGCAAACCTCCGCAAACCTCCACAAACCTCCACAAACCCCCGGCAAACCCTACAAACCTCACAAACCCCACAAACCTCCACAAACCTCCACAAACCTCACAAACCTCCACAAACCCCCACAAACCTCCACAAACCTCCACAAACCTCCACAAACCTTCACAAACCTCCAAAAACCTCCACAAACCTCCACAAACCTCAACAAACCTCCACAAACCTTCGCAAACCTCCACAAAGCTCCACAAACCTCCACAAAGCTCCACAAACCTCCACAAACCTCCACAAACCTCCACAAACCCCCACAAACCGCCACAAACCTCCACAAAGCTCCACCAACCTCCACAAACCTCCACAAACCTCCACAAACCCCACAAACCCCACAAACCTCCACAAAGCTCCACAAACCTTCACAAACCTCCACCCACCCTCACAAACCTCCACAAACCTCCACAAACCTCCACAAACCTCAACAAACCTCCACAAACCTTCACAAACCTCCACAAACCTTCACAAACCTCCACAAACCTCCACAGACCCCCACAAACCCCCACAAACCTCCACAAACCCCCACAAACCTCCACAAACCCCCACAAACCTCCACAACCTCCACAAACCTCCACAAACCCTCACAAACCTTCACAAACCTTCACAAACCTCCAAAAACCTCCACAAACCTCCACAAACCTCCACAAACCTTCACAAACCTCCACAAACCTTCACAAACCTTCACAAACCTTCACAAACCTCCAAAAACCTCCACAAACCTCCACAAACCTTCACAAACCTTCACAAACCTCCACAAACCTTCACAAACCTCCACAAACCTCCACAAACCTTCACAAACCTCCACAAACCTCCACAAACCTCCACAAACCTTCACAACCTCCACAAACCTCCACAAACCTCCACAAAGCTCCACAAACCTCCACAAACCCCCACAAACCCCACAAACCGCCACAAACCCCACAAACCTCCACAAACCGCCACAAACCCCACAAACCGCCACAAACCCCCACAAACCTCCACAAACCCCCACAAACCCCCACAAACATCCACAAACCCCCACAAACCGCCACAAACCTCCACAAACCTCCACCACCCTCACAAACCTCCACAAACCTCCACAAACCCTCACAAACCTCCACAAACCCCCCACAAACCTCCACAAACCTCCACAAACTCCACCCACCCTCACAAACCTCCACAAACCTTCACAAACCTCCACAAACCTCCACAAACCCTCACAAACCTCCACAAACCTCCACAAACCTCCACAAACCCCCACAAACCTCCACAAACCCCACAAAACCTCCACCCACCCTCACAAACCTCCAAACCTCCACAAACCTTCACAAACCTCCACAAACCTCCACAAACCCCACAAACCGCCACAAACCCCACAAACCTCCACAAACCTTCACGAACCTCCAAAACCTCCACAAACCTTCACAAACCTCCACAAACCTCCACAAACCTCCACAAACCTCCACAAACCTCCACAAACCTTCACAAACCTCCACAAACCTCGACAAACCCCCACAAACCTCCACAAACCTCCACAAACCTTCACAAACCTCCACAAACCTCCACAAACCTTCACAAACCTCCACAAACCTCCACAAACCTCCACAAACCTCCACAACCTCCACAAACCTCCACAAACCTTCACAAACCTCCACAAACCTCCTGAAACCTTCTCAAACATCTACACAACTTAGACCCCCCCAGTCTGGCCCTGTTCAGGCTGTACAGTGACTCATTTCTTGACAGTTGCACCTACGTCACATGATCACGTGGCTGCACCATGATGGAGGCAGGAGTGAGTGAAGTCAGCTTTACAGGAGCGCAAAACTTCTCACAGATTGTCAGAGTTTTTGTAAAGAAAGCAATGCTAGTGCATGTTCAGTACATCTGCTTTTTGGTGAAATCGTCAATACGTGATTTCCAGTCCTCTATTAATTAATTTGTTTGTTAAAATACAGACAATTATTTTCAACCTACTTTCTCAGCCTCAAGAGTTTTCTTCTTTTTTAGCAACGTTGGACTGTTTTTTTTGTTTTGTTTTTGTTAGTTTTTTTGTCTCATGACGTGTGAAGGTTGTGTTTTTGGGGGTTGCACTTTCAAGTCATAAAAGAGATGAATTTTAGTTATTTTCAGGTCTGACCTAAAAATAAGAATGGACTTTTAGCATAGTTTCATGTCTAGAAGTTGTTATTAAAATGGTCAGAAACTTGTTTTGTGGAGAAACAACGTTCTAATTATATGATTTTTTATAATTATTTTCTTAACGTTGAGGGCACTTTTTTGGAATTTGTTGCTTGTTTTTCTCTGAAAATCTGGCAATACTGATCAGCCTGTAATGGCTGCATCTAGACATTGACCGTGAAGGAGGAACTTTCTAAAAAAAGCAGATGATTGTATTTACCTCAAAAGCAATTTGAAACTAGACAGTTTACTAGAATAGTGATAAAATTGAAATCGTGATCTGGCTCCCAGAAAATTGTGATATTAATTTTTCACCATATCGCCCAGCCCTACTGCACATTTGTGCTTTAGTCTGTTATATCGATGTATGAGATATAAATCAATTCTAGTGTAACTTCTGTGTCTGTGTCAGACGTCCCGAAAAATTTGTGACAGTCCCGAAATGTATGCATGTGTCCCGAAACGTGTCCCACATGTCCCAAAACTCATCCTAGCCCCGACTGACACCTCGCAGATCGGATACTTTTGTCATGACACTCTTGTGTACGTGGTTTCTAAAATACTTAACAGAAGTGTGTCTCGTATAGTGCAGATCTATTATTTCTATTAGTTCCAATACTGAACTAGAATTATTGCTTTTGACATCCCTAGTTGTGTGATTTCTGTGTTACTGTGTACATTTGCAGTAGTGTGAGAGGTGTAGAGTGAGCAAGTTGTCTTGTCTTGTTTGTATTTTTAATATTGTTTTCTGTATAATATTTGTGTGTTGTATTATTTTTTTTTGTCAGTCTGTAATTCATTGTGTTTGTGAGGGTCCCCCTAGAAAACGAGATGCTGCATCTCAAGGGGCTTTTCATGAATAAAATTTCACAAATATGGGACGACTGACATGAATTAAAAACTGTAAAAAAAAATAAGTGTCCCTAAACCCTAGTGATTGGTCTCTCAGGTTTGGTGATTCTGAGTCTGGTCGGCTGTGCTGCTGCCTTGTCCCCTGCCTTGTTGAGATTATGGTTTAATCCACGACTGTTAATCAGAGCAGGAAATTAATCAGAAGCATGAGAGAGACGAGAATGTTGAGGTGCGATGGGATTCAGAACGGGACAAAGAGACGTATGAGTCACAAACTGCACTGCTTCTGTTTGTAGCGCCGAGAGTTTGTGAGCCTGAATGAATGAACGGATTCTGTTAACTGTGAGAGCAGAGCGCGTCAGTACAGCCAGAAGTCTGTTAGTCGTTTGGTAGAAAAGAAATGAATGAACGCAGGAAAGAAGAAACATGTGCAAGTGGCAAGCCTGCAGAATGACATTCATTCATTCATTTTCTACCGCTTAATCCCGTTAGGGGTCGCGGGTGACTGGAGCCCAACGCCCGTATCCCAGTGACTTTGGGCCTTAGGCGGGGAAACACCTGTACAGTGGCCACATCGTCGCAGGGTAAACAGACAAACATTCACTCTCTCAGTCACTCACTAAGGGAAATTTACAGTGATGCCCAATTAACCTAAACATACATGTTTTTGGAGGTGGGAGGAAACCGGAGAAAACCCACAGGTGACACGGGTTAGAACATGCAAACTCCACTCAGAGAGATCGTGAGATGTTGATATGGTCCAACCGGGAGTCCGAACCACGACTCCTTATGGGAAGCCAGAGCTCTAACCACTTGGCTACCGTGCAGAATGGACAGTCGTGTAAATAATACATTTCTATTCCTCCACGTCTTTTTTTGACAATCGCACCCTGCACCGGGTAAGAGAAATTCATCCAGGATAAACCAGACACGTTTGTAGTAAAGGGCTCAGGTTAAGTGCACTGCCAAGAAAAGTGGGCGGGGCAGAATAAGGTGAATAGGATAGATTTGATACTGGTATTTACACAAGAGAGCTGTAGAGGGATCACTACTGCTGTTCACAACTAATAAAAACTGAATATCTTTATGGTATATAAAATAATCTGTGGCATTATTACGTCAGCATAAAGTGAACGTGTGAATAAAAAGAATAATAAAAAGAGTAAGAGTAAGAGACCTTTCTCCTGATGAAGTCAAACTTGGTGTCACACTGCATACATCTGGAACACTGGAAACAGGAAAAAACACAGAGAGAAGAGGAAGTGAAAACACTGAGATCAGCAGAAGGACTCTCTGGAGGACGCTTTATTATTAACTTATTTAAACTATTTCACAGATAACTCAACCCTATGTTTTAATTCTTTGACAAAATGACTGTAGAGCAGAAGTCTCCAAACGTTTAAGAGGCTAACTGATTCTAGTTTAAGTTGCAACAAGAAATTAAGTCGACATGAAATAATCAAACTGATCTTGAATGATAAGCTAATGCTGCAGAAATGTTTAAAAGATATATTTGAGTTTCCAGAGTTCACAACATTAAACTTTTCTCTTTTGGTCAAAGTCTGTTTGTCCAGAGTCTGTTGAGTTTGACTGGATCCAGTTCTCCTCCAAAACAAACACTGATGTAGACCTGTTTAAGACTTTAGATCCAGTCTAGGTTTGGATCTAGGGCTGCAACTAAAAATCATCTTGGTAATCAATTATCAATTCTGTTCAGAACGCAAAAGTCACGTGACTAGATTTTCACAAAATTTAATCCAGACAAAGTCTAAAATAAAATAAACCATGAGTTTGTAACAGACTAAATTAACATTTTTATTGTCTTGACAAACATTTGCTAATGAAACCAATATAAAAATATTGAAATAATCACATAAATATATTATATATAATAGGCTGCACGATATTGAAAATTTCTGCGATATGCGATATGGGCTCTGAGATTGCGATATTCGATATTTTTGCGATATTTATTTTTCAATTAAGAATTCTCTGTACATTTATTTAAAGTCGTTATTACACTATTAAAACGATGTGCGTATAAACCGCACACGTTCTGTGTCTTAGTAATTGCCTAATCATTTTATTAACTTATTTTTATTGAGGCGCGGTCATGTTTTAGGACGATTTTTTCCACGGCTTAGTTGCTGGTTGCTCTGAAAATCTGGCATCCGCAGTCGATAGCCCTACACACGTTATGCCTGACAGGTCACAGCTTTATCACAACTAGTTTTTGTGCCTTTTCAATCTTGTTTTAAACTAACACAAATCACAAGAGTTGTTCTTAAGAGGAGAAGACGAGATCGGAGTCAAACCACTCGGCGCTAAAAACGGATGAATAAAGCATAAAAAATGTAATAAATTATTGCACATCCTTGCGATATGGATATTGCACGTGTCAATATTGCGATATCGATATTTTTTCGATATATTGTGCAACCCTAATATATAATATATTTAATTCTATTAGCAAATTCATTTGTAGAATTTTCAAAATCACTTACTTTAGTCACAGTTACTCAAAACAAGACAAAACTTGTGTTTGCTAGTTACACTGACATATTTTTTTCTAGTTCAAGTGGCAAATTTACACATTTTCTATGTCATTGCTGCCGAATTGGAATCATAAAACTTTTTTTTTTCGTTCATACATGTTTGGAACCTATAAACAGGGTTCGTACAGATTGTATTTTATGATTTCCATGACTTTTCCAAAACATTTCCATGACCTATTCACACGACTTATTCACACATCAATTAGGCCTAAATATTTGTTTTCATTATAGCTGTAAAATATGAAGGCATGTAATTTGTGACGTAATTTCTGTGCTTTCTTTTTAATATCGCTACAGATTATAGAATCCTTCTAAATAAGGCTGTAATTAATTTTTTGTCCATTTTGACATTTCTGTGACATCTTTATACCTAATTAAAGGCATTTGAAAAAAATGTGTGGTTATTGACCCTATTTTGTCCCGCCTACTTTTCTAGGACATGCACTTCCTGTTTAGCTGCATTTAGCCTGTAGATTTGAGTCGATGGGTTTATTTTAACTGTCAATATATTTAATTAAAATTGCCCCACAAGACAGACAAACAAACACGTTAGCTACCTTAACAGAGCTAAACAGGAAGTGCATTTCCAACCAAGTGGGCGGACAAAATAGGTCAATACTGAACCAACTTAACTAGAGTCTGGCAACCCTGGTCACGCGGCGATGTGCGCGCGCTTCTGTTGATGCGCTCAGTCTGCACAGCACTTCTTTACAGAATCACGTCTACATTCTCCAGCCTTTCAGCGAGTGTTTACAGGAGGGCTGTGTGGTACGAACGGAGCGGTGCTTGGGTCCGGATCCAGACCGGGGTCCGCCTTTCGGTGACCTGAGCTATATCCTATAACATTGCATCGGACTAGCGGTACCGCGTGTGTGCGCGTGTAATGCCTTTTCTTAAAAACTAGAATGTGAACAAAATTAGATGAATCGCGGATAATTATTATCAGAGGCATGGAGCGCTTTAGGCCAAAGTACAGACAGGAGTGGACAGAACACGCACATCAGCTGCATTAGCATCAGCCTCCTCCTGCCTCCTGAGGAGGGAGCATGGAAGTATCCATGGGAGAGAGACGAAGGAGCTGAAATGAGCGAGGTTTACCATACTTAAAATGAGTAACTATTCGGGGGAGGCGTTAGTCTCGAGCCCTGTTGTTGTCATTTTCCAAAACTTTTCCAAACCCAGTAAAATTCCAAAACTTTTCCAGGGCCTGGAAATTGGATTTTCATTTTCCATGACTTTTCCAGGTTTTCCATGACTGTACAAACCCTGTATAAAGACCAGTTAATGATAGTTGACAATTAATTCAATAATCGATTAGTTTGTTGCAGCCAGAATTTTCGATTTTGTTTGATTTTCAATATTAACTTTTTTTTTTTTTACCTTAAGACAAAATAAACCATAATAAATTTATGTTTAAAACAAAGCCGCTGTTTGAGAGTCAGAACTTGTATTTTTATGACATTTGAAGAGTAAACAGTCGTATTTAGTGTCCATATTTAGAGTCGATAACACATAAGCTGTTTTTGTTTCTTCAAACATTGTGGCTTTTATTGTATTACTGTTTATATTATACAACTATAGAGTGTGTGTGTAAGTCAGTGACTCCATGAAGCAAAAACTTATCGATTCTGGTCTTTCGATTTGATCTCTGCAAACTTCGATCTATTTTTTCATCCCTATTAAAATCATGAGCACAGTGCAGCTGGACTTTTTAGAAGCAGAATAACAGGTCTTTGAGTCAGAAATCTGGCTGAGCAAATACTTATATGACACATTAATATAAACAAATATTATTTAAAACATTTTGTATTCACATTTTTTATATGTAAACACTGTAATGCAAAATAAATGATTAAATATTCTTGATTTCTAAGTGGGTGAACTTGTAAAGTCTCAGGCTGGTCAAATACTCATTGACCTCACTGTTTATCAGAAATTCAAGTTTTAAAGTGAAAGATTTAGGCTTTGTTAGAAAATAAATTCATCCACAAAGCTCTCGGTGGAAAAATAAACACGCATTCTTTTTGTAATGTGAAAGAAAAACAAAACTGACAAACAGGTCTTGAAGTGAAAGTCCATAGATGTAACTATAAATGAACAGGTTTATGCAGAGATGTGTGTATTTATCTAGTCTATCTCTCTATGAACTTGTGCATTAGCTCAGAGTGTCATCTTTCTTTCTCTTTCTGCATAAATCAGTTTAAATCTCGGTGCGTTTGTGTCAGGACTTTGAGCTTTATGTGTTGCTCAGATAAATGTGGTTAAACGCCTGTTGTTTTTGCTCTGGTTCAGCTGCTGCGTGGCTCCGAGTAAAAAAACGCCCAACATCAACTCTGCAGGAGCGGCAAGAGACACGAGAGCAGACAGGAAGTGCAGGCAGAGACTTTCACAATAAAACACACTCAGGTTATAAAGGCTGTTTCACTTTGTAACCTACATATAAACACAATAATAAATACTAGACTGTCTTACAATAATGCACTGCCACTTCTACAAAAATACATTTATTGTGTGTTTTTCTTATTATATTGTAAAGTGCGATATATATAGTGTGTCTAAACTATTTGCCTGGTGCATTGATTATTAAGTTAGTCTAGGAATAAGGATGCAATGTAAATATATTTTTATGCATCTCTCGATTACGACATTTCAGCAATATGTCAGTCGAACAGGAATGTAGTACAAACATGTTTGTAAATAAGATTTAATGTACAAAAAAATTAAAAATGTCTGCAAAATTACCCCCCCAAAAAGAGCCAAATTTCATCTTTGTTTGAAGTTTTAAAGCATAATTGTTTGTGTTTCAGTTTTAAATAATCTCTAGACTAATGCACCGTTCCAGCTTTTTTCAGTTCCAATAGAGGTTATGCAGGTGACTTAATTTTATTCCAAAAATGCTTAGCAACTTTAGAATGAGTGGCATTTCTTCAATGTATTTCTTTGTTGTCGTGGCAACGGCTTTTCTGCCACAAAGTTGTCTGCTAACAACAGTTGGTGATTTAGGACATTTTAACTGCAACAAACGGACTCAAACACATCTTTTTTAAGAAGAAAAAAGTAATAAGTTCAACTGTGTGTGATTTCAATGTCTGATAAATGTGAGAGAAGCTAAAAGTCTTGTTGTTTTGCATGTTTTGCTCCAACTGTTGACTTGATTTTCTTTGTTTACATGTCAGTTATAAAACCCAATGCTCAGTAGACTTGTTGTGGGTTGAATTTGTTACCAAACTGTACTTTAGTTTTCCTGTTTTAGCTGTTTATTGAACTCTTACAAGAGAAAATGTCCTTTCTCTCCATTGACTCTAATGCATTCTTGCCACTCAGCACTCACAGTAGAATGCTGTGATGTCACCATGCATAACCTCTATATCAATGCTTTGGAATTAAGTATCTGTCGATACTCAATATCAACTGATACTAATGTAAGGAATGAAATAGCTTTTTTTTTTTCCTTTCAAAATATACGACATTTCGTCATGTTGTGTTATGTAAATGTTATTTACAGTGCAAGTCACAACTAAACAACTTAACATGAATAAAATTATGAGACACTCTGGATCAACATCAGCCAGTAAATAAGTCTCATTATGTCCAATTAAAAACACTACTATGATATCAGCTGAACCGATACTTAACCCAGCAAAACCTGGATCGGCACCGATATACAATCCTAGTATCGGATCAGTGCATCCCTAGACTAGACTGTGATGTTTTTATGTCTCAATTTGAAGAACTGAACACTATTCAGCGCACTTGACAATAAGTCGCACAAAATAAAAGTACATAAGCACACTTGTATAGAGTAAGTCTAGAAGAATTTATAATCTAACCACACTAGAACAAAAATAATGGCTTATAGTCCAGACAAACTAATTGAAAACTTCATGTGTCATGTACAGTAAGTATTACTTCTGTAGTTTAAAAATGTATATATTTTTTAATTTGCTAAAACAGTGGTTCTTCACCTTTTTGACCTCGACGCCTGAATATTTCTAAGTAACTTGGGACCCATTTTCTTATTAAACGCAGTGGTTCCCAATCTTTTTTGTCTTGAGTTTTCCCTAATCATGCTCTCACACACGGATACCCTCTTTAACATGTGTTTTTTAGGGGGTATTTTATCTTTACTTATGTAGATTTATGAGTAAATTATATGCTACCCAAGTAGAAAGACAGATTACATAAGGCAGTCGTGCTCAAAACAAATGCCTTTTTTCATGGAGAACAAGGGTCAAACCTACTTTAATGTTGGATCTGGAAAGTTTATTTGCAAAGAGGGAATGAGTAATGTTGTAGGAGAAAATGCAGAAGTTGATTTAGTGCACTTTGACAGACTTTTCATCAGACATAAGGTTTTAATTTGATAGTATTTTGTCAGAGCAAACAGGAACATTCAAATATATCTCAAAATTCAATAAAACATAACTACAACTTGATCTATTTTTATTTTAACCTTGTTTCATTACGCTGAGCATCATTTAGCGTATTTATTAACCTAAACATTTCTTAAATCTGTTGAACTGTGAAAGCGGAAAGTGCTCCCGCTCACACTCTCCGTAGCTTGACTCCACACGGCTCTCACCATGCCTCTCTGTCACACAAACCCAAAGCTAACCCGCTCTAACCGCCGCCGAACCCCGCTCCCCCGCACCTCTCTGTCCGGGACCCAGCGCGGCTCGTCCAGGCTGAAGGGGCTGTGGAAGGCGCCGTTCTCCGGGACCATGCGCAGGCCGCTGGAGCTCCGGACCAGCTTCTTTCCGTCCGGGACCGAGGAGGACATGTCTGCGCGGATCTGCTGCTGCCAGAGCTAACGCGGCTAATGCTAACGGCAGCCCAGCCTCCGGAGCGCTGAGGGGCGGCGGGTTCGGCCAATCAGAGCGCGGAGGGAGGGGGCCGGGCCAATGAGAGTTAAGGAGGGCGGGGTCAGGAGCAGCGGAATGGAATGTTTTGGTTTATGGCAGCTACAAATGTCAAAAACACGCGTGGATGTTCGCACGTACAGAAGTGTGGCGTCAACAAGTTACAGACCGAGAAATCAGACTTACTGCATAAGATTAAGTTTGTTTGTGAAACTGTGTTTGATGATGTTTGAGTAAGTTTTATTTTTTAATCGAACTATAACAAAAAAAAAAAAAAAAATCCTCAAGAAAAATAAATAAATAATAAAAAATATTAAATAATAATAGGGGCAAACATTTTACCTGATTTAACTAAAAAGCCAAAATCATAAAAAAAAGAAATAATAATAATAAATAATAAAAAAAAAATACAAAATAGGGTGCAAACGTTTTACATGACTTAATTAAATGAGTCAAAATCTTTCAATAAATAAATCAATAATAATAATATAATAGCAGCAGCATCCTTTCTTTCATTAAACTTAAGCATTTAACAAAAAGATTAAGATCATTTGTCCAGTGCTCAATAATTGGTTTAGTTTTAAAAGCCTGCTACATGCTATAAATCAAGTATGTAGGCCTACATTTATGTTCTTAACCGGGGATTATTTATTAAATAAATATTCTATATATGATGTTTTATTAGACTGGTATTTAATAAGATACAATTATATTTTGTATCTATTATTTTGTGAACATAATTTCTGAGGAAAGAAGATTTATTCAACAAATACATTAATTACACTATTTTATTCTGTTCTATTCCAGGGTTTCAGCCACATTTTGAGAACTTAATCTAAACGTTATTTTTGGACTTCAAAAATTTTTTTTTGTTACAAATATGATAAGAACATAACAATCTGAAGTTACTTGTTTGCAATACGCCATGTTCAAGCAGCTGGAGGAAGTCCGCCAACCAAAGACACACATTTTGTTTTTCTTTTTGTTTTGCTTTATGGTCTATAAACTTTTTTTTTTTTTTTTTACAACAAAGTTAAACTGGAAAGAACCATCCACGCTCAGCTAATCAGAGAGCTGCATTCTGCTTCTGATAAGAACTAATGGTGCGTTCCAGGCAACTGGGAACTAGAATGTTCCCACTTCCCACTTGGAAAAATGCGTTTGAGCCACTTGAACTGGTAAACACGACTTGTGAACTGGCACCTGGTCGAGGAAGCCCCACTTCACATACAAAATAATCAAATAAATAATCAGCACAATAAATGAATCTGGGGGTTTAACTACCACAAAAACAATGTAAACATTGGTTATGGTTGTTTAACGTTATTTTTGTTTGGCCTAAAGCAGAGGTCTGCAACCTTTCACAGCAAAAGAGCCATATTTGCCCTATTCAAACCAATTCAAAGTCGGAAAGAGACACAACTGCATTTAAATTGTAAATAGGATATTGTGTGAACAAAATTATTTTAAGGCGAGACTAATCAGTTTGTTCCAATTCGGCGAGTTGGTTACATCGTTATTTTGTGGGTCCTGGTCTGAAAAGTTTGGGGGCAATTGGCACCAAGCATCTGCTCTTTTAAAGTAAACAGACAGTATACAATAGAATAGAAATTTTACATAAAATAGTTCCTCGATCTCATTCAAATCTCAAAGAGCCACATGTGGCTCTCAAGCCGCAGGTTGCAGACCCCTAGCCCTGGCCTAAAGCATTAGCCATAATGTTTACATACAAGTTGATTATGTTGGAACATTCTGAACTGGGAACTGGTCTTTTTCAATTGGGAAATATCCCAGTCAGTTGCCTGGAACGCAGCATAAAATACTGTATTATTCAATTCAAACAGAACTCAGTGGTCTCATCATTTCACGAAGTGCTGCGTTTACCACAAACTTTTCAGTGGAAAACACAACTTTGACACTGAAACTGTGACGGAGCAGTGTTTCCATGGCGACTGTGACATGATTCAAAACATGCTGCACATACAGTATATTATCTATTTTACTTCACAGTTACACCGCATTAGACACTGCTTCAAAAACATTGCAAACAAACTACATTTTATTGATGGCAAGTTTTTTTATTTGCAGAAAAGCTTTTGTTTCTCCAGAATTCTGCATTTTAAGCTTCATCAGCAAAGTTCTGAGTTTCCTGTTTAAAGGTTACCAGAGTTCAAAAAGGAAAAAAAAAAAACTCCTCCAGGCGTTTAGTTTTTCCACAAATATTTATTCAACAGTTTGTAACAGAAACCACGAAGCGGGAAAAAGACGAGGCGTTTTTCATCTTCTTCTTATAATTATGAACACATTTACAAGAAAAACAGTGAATTCTCTCAAACGATATTTACATTCAGCTTTAAAGTTCCTCTTTATGGAGAAAAACCGACGATGTTTTTGAGTGAAACAGATCATGTTGTTTGGTCATGAGTTAAAACTTACAAAATATGCATCATTACTTTGAGAGTTTTATGGTCTCAAAATGAACTGGTATTTGGCCTCATGTTATATATTTTCAAGAAAAAGCGATGCATTTAGCTGTATTTCTTTACATTATGGCATAAAACATATTTGACCCCGTTCAGAATGTTCAAAATTATGATGTTAACTTTCTATTTTTTAGGGCTACAGTCGACCAAGAAACTCTTGGTTGAATAAAGACGTGTCCTTAAAGTTATTCTTGCTCTAACTGAAGCAAAAATAAGAGGAAGCATTATTTTTATGTCTAAAACAGATTAAATTCTTCTGCTAATTCACTGATTTTGTTGCTTTTCAGAATAATTCCTTAAAATCTCAATAAAAACATTTGTCAATTTATGAAAGCTTTGGTCGACGATCGATCAATCGATTAATCGACTAAAAGACAGCTCTACTGTTTCTACTGAATTGTGTAGTTGACTTTTCACCTCCTGAAGATTACACACAAAAAAATTCAACATTTGAAACTTGAATTTTTTTTTTTGTCAAGATGACAACAAACTGAACCATTTTTCAAATTTTGGCCTATTTAGGATGTTTTTTACAAATAAAAACATTTTTTCCAAAATAAAAACAACAACATAAACATTTTATAATATAATAATAATTATTTTCTTACAATTATGTGACTTAAAGTGCCTCTGACAGGTTGAACAATCCAGTTAAGATCATTATATTTAAGATTTCACTCAACATTTTACAAAGTTCATCCCAGTTTAGCCATTTTTTTTTATTTTATTTTATTACAAATGTACTTCCTGTTGCTTACCGACCAAAACTATTCTAATATAACAGACTTTTACTTCTTAAAGCATATAAATACATTACTAATTTGGTTAAATTTGTGTTTATAGAGTCAATAAAATATGTTTATTTCGAGAAAAGGAAATGTTTCTTTCCCTACAGTGTGATGTCATGAGTTCAGAACTCTGCTCTACATCCTGGTATTTTCAACATATTTTCAAACTTTTCTTCACAAACCTGTTCTTGATTTATGCAAAACTATCATTATGTTTACAACTAGTGTTAATCTACTTCATAATCTCATCTTAAAGCTAAATTATGGTATTTTTTTGTGAAGTCAAATTTATGGCGAAAAACTTTTGGACAGGGGCGTAACACCAACCTCTGGGCCCTGGGTACAAACCTTCTGGGGGCCCTTCCTTGTCACAGGCTCTGGGGACACTTTACCTTTTACCTCCCTCAGTCTGACACCCCTGTATTTAATCTTCTAACTTCTCTGTGACACTCGGTTCATTGTCAGTTTTTCTCCAAAAGTCAAATATGTGCCTCTTTACTCTGCATTTCAAACATACAGTATACAACAATATATATTTATTATTTGTAAGGCATTTCTAACTCCAGGAACAGACCGATCAACAGTCGACTATATTATAACCTTTCCATAGACTTCTTAAAAAATAACTTTAAACTTCTGGGTTTTTTCAGTTTGTTCCAGTGCAAAAGCCAAAGTCTTCATCAGAAACAGCGTAACATTACAGGCGAATGGTCGTATAATCCTTCTACGTTTGACCTAATTAAAAAGTAAAATATGCTTCGAACAAAGGGCTCGTTCAGCAGCACAAAAGTTTAGGTTCTTTGTGTAGTTGGAGAATCGTTGTGTCCTTGGGCAAGACACTTCTGAGTTTGTAACCATGTTCTTAAAGAGTCTCTCATCATTAGTTTACCCACAGTTGTATTTAGATTGATTCTTGTATGTTTGAGTAATCTTGTATTGTTCTGCAGTTGATGCTCCAGTGCTCAGAAAAGTCATTTTTTCACCTACCACCTATCCCCACCCACTTGTCTGTATTTATTTGTGATGATTGAAATTAGTAGTAAAACATTTGTGGAACGTCTTTGATGAATGAGCTGCCTATAATAGTAACATTTTTGCGTTATATCCCAGGGGTGGTGAACTGGTCAGAGGCCAAAAAACATTTTTCAGCTTTCATCCCTGAAAACCACACCATGAGTCGACCTCATGCCACCTCCAGGGGTCAAAGTACATCTTATTGAATTACAGATGCAGACACTGTAAGCCCTCTTTTAAAAACTTTTTCTATATAACATGGTTTTGGTGTAATTCCGGGAGGTCTGGGAGATCCTTCCCCAGGAGATTTTTTTTTAATTTCTGTTTTAAATTTTCTGCATTTTGGTGAGTTTTAGATGTGATGAGATGCCCTTAGCTCTGGGGCTGAGGAGCATCAGTCAGACTCAGGACTGTCCTGTGTGATCAGAGCAGAGAAAACACTGCTGCACAAACTTTTGTCAAATATATTGAAACAAGTGAAATAAGCTGCGAAATATCTAGTATTCTAGTAGTTTAACTAAGACTAGATTTATTATCTAGTCAGTGTGATTGTACTTTTTATTTTTTCTACTTAAGTAAATTAACACACGTTTTCTTTTGTACTTTTTACTCAAGTAAAGCAGTTTCAGCAGGACTTTGACTTTCACCAGAGTAATTTTTTACACAAGTAACTGTACTTTTACTTGAGCCATCTCTGTATATTTCTCACAAACATCATCAGGGAAACATTTGAATGAGATAAGAAGGTGGAAAGTGAATCAAATGAACAGAATGCCAGATCAGAGCCTGATTTTTGCTTCTAAACTCGTGAAAAGCCACAAGATGGTCGCTACTATTTAATTTGAGTTGTTTTTAGACGTACGATTATTTACAGCCTAATTAAATGTCAAAGATAAGCCACAGAAGCTAAATTTCAAGCTTTATTTCAATAGATTCATTAGTTGTGGTGAAGTGCGTTGCCCAAGGACAGAAGTTTGCAATGTCACAACAAAAATAAAACCAACTACCTCAAATGTCTCTTCAGTTTTCGTGAGTGAGGCCCGTTAATAAAACATATTTTTGCATAGTAACAGAACTTCCACTTAAACGTACATTCAAAACAAACACATCTACACACAGTATTAAGTATCGTTTCAATCACGTCTTCGGCTAAACCTTCTATAGCTTTTGGTCGATAAGATGCATAAAATATCATCTGCATAATTGATTTGAAAGAAAATAAATAGTTTCCAGTTCAGAACACACTTAAGCTCGCTCACATGTAACAGTAAACCCGCAGTAAACAGTTATTTGCACTAAGATTCCTTCAGTTTTACACATGTTTTGGTTCTGATGTTGTTTTAAAATGCAAATTCACCCCCAAATAATAAATAAATTGACCTAAAACTGCTGTGTTCTTTTTGCATAAACAGATTTCTTCCAGCTAAACGACGACATGAATGGTAAATATGATTATCTTAAGGAGTTTTTCGTTTGTTATGGGAAAATCTAAACTTGCAGAAAGTTACTGAGAAAAGACTGAAACCAAGTACATAAGCTACAAGAACTTAAAAAATTATCAAGGGGAAAAAATGAATTCAAGTAGGGCTGCAACAAGTTAATAGATTAATCCCAACGAATCAACTATTCCAATAAACATTAACTAATTTGGTATTTGAATAATCGTTAACTTTACACAGACTCCAAAGTCTGTCAAGAGCTGGGTTTTAAGAATCAGACAAAATGTAATTCAAAATGACACTAGATCAGAAGTGGCGAACTGGTCAGAGGCCAAGAGCTGAAATTTTCAGCTGTCATCGGTGAGTCGACTACTGCCACCACCAGGGGGCGAAATGAATTCATTTTAATTTGAATTTGGACAGAGACCCTTAAAACTATTTAGTTAAAGCTGTTTATTACAAATATATTTCAATATAACATGGTTTAGATGTAAATCAAGGGGGTCTGGGGGCACTCGCCCAGAAGAATTTTTAAAAACTTTTGATGTGTTTTAGATGTAGTATTCTTTTTTTCATTCATTCATTTCTACCGCTTAATCCCGTTAGGGGTCGCGGGTGACTGGAGCCTATCCCAGTGACTTTGGGCCTTAGCGGGGAACACCCTGGACAGTGGCCAACTTGCCGCAGGTTTATGTAGTATTCTTATGGTGTTTAAAAACACGAGGCAGGAAAAAATAAAAATGGGGCCTCCATAGGAACATTTTAGGGGGGGGGGGCAGCCCCAGGAGTACGGTATTAAATGTTTCTGAGTTAGTCAAAGTGCTGCATATGGCTTATGAGCCGAAGGTTTGCCACCTCACTAGACATACGTCAGACCAAATGTTATGGAACACTTTCTCATTCAAAGAGCTTCTTTATTTCATGACTATGAACATTGAGATTCACACTGAAGATATAAACACCATGAATGACCAGGAAGGAGTGTGATGACCTGGCCTCCACAGTCACCAGACCTGAACCCAACACTTTCTTTGAATGAGAAAGTGTGTCCAAACTTTGGTCTGTACTGTATATAAAAATGTCTTTTTAACAGAAAAGTTTTACTGCATTAAATATATATTAATATATATTAGAACTCATTCTGAAATTTCCCCATTGTGGAACAAAAAGCTTCATGATTATCTTGAGTTTAGCAGATTCGTTCTAAATAAAATATCTGCCAGTCTTTTCTTCTTCAAAAAAAAAAGCTCTTTTAACTTGAAGTAAAAAACTAACTATAACTTAAATAATAATTCAAGATTTTTTTTTTATTAACTTGCCTGAACATTATTTTTAAGATACTTCCTAAAAACCTGACAGTATGTACCAACTGGTCGATTAATGAGATCAATAATCCAAAGAATAATCAATTACCAAACTAATCATTTGTTGCAGCCCTAAATTCAAGTTTCCAAAATAGTTAATTCACAGCAGAGATGTTGGTATTATTTGGTTGATTAAAGATCTTTTTCATATATTTGGGGTATTTTAGAAGCAAAATTAAATCAGTTTAGTTCAAATACAAACGTAAACAACAAATTTGGAAGAACATTACAATCCGATACCATGACATCCTTGTTTTGCAGTGAAGCGGGATCACAATCTGTCGTCAACCAGAGACTTTGATAATAAGCAAAGAGATAAGTTATTTTAGTGCTTTTTCTGAATCGTATCAATGTAAACTCTTTTCATTTTGGACGTTTTTCATTCAGTATTTTGACCTTGAGAGAAAAGCAGCGGCGTTCACTCACAAACCGACTCTTTTGGTTTTTACAGTAGATCTCCGTCGTTCTTCCTCTCGATATGTTCAGGTCCAAAGTGCCGTAAACTGTATTTTTTTAATCTTATTTACAGTGAAAACCGTCAATGTGCAGGTTTGTGGAGCTGGCACTCCAGGTCGCTCCTCCTCAGACGATTATTTCGCTCCTGACGAACAAAAAGAGAGAAAAGTAAAAGGTAAAATACAAGTTTAAAGTTTCATATTAAAATAAAGCTACATCTTATCAGAAAAAATGTCAAAAAATTAAAACAATCTATAAAATGTATGTAAAAAAAAATAGCTTAAAACAAACAATTGATTGTAACCAATAATGCTTGTCAGAACAAAAAAGCGTTCAAAATTTTTTTAATTTGTTCGCCATATCACTGAACAAAAAAGCAAAAAACAAATCAAAAACGTTTAAATAAGATATAAAATGTCTATTAGAATAAACAAAGCAAAAAGAGGTGTTATACTTGTCAGAAAGAAAATAGCAAAAGATAAAAATTATCTAAAAAAATAGTTGTATAATTGAAAAAATACAGAAAAAATTAATAAATCAAAATTCACAAATGTGCAGTTTACTCAGAGAAAAAAAAATAAATAACAACATTTATTGATAAGACATTTTCATCAAACAAACAAAAAGTTCTTTTTGGACAAGTTAAAGTGTTAAATGTGTGACGTTAGAATGAACACAAGCGTCTAAAAGTGTCTGCAACAATAATTCTGAGAGTTTTATTTGTTTCATTTACACGTGTTTTCATGTTTTCAGCAGATCCTACTCTGTGACATCATCAGGTGATAATCCAGATGTACTGTCTGTTTTTTTGTCTGATAAACTGAATCAATTGTCTACAAGTCAATATCAGGGAAAACAGGACATCCCTGCCTTGTTCCTCTGTCCGAGTCAGAGGTCTGTTACCGCTTTGTATTTCTCAGAATGACCCTGAAGAACAACACACAAACAAATTTGCACTTTTGTTTTTGAATCTAGGGCCACTGTAGTTTTTTTACAAAGTGCCATTACCATCCAAGTCACTATGGATTGTATTTGTCAAAAGCCTTGCTGATTTCACATCGATTCCCTTAAGAACATTGCACAATGACTGAAAGCCGCTGATCAGACCACAAAGGTCTCAGGGAAACTTATGTTTCTTGTAGAATTCTTTCTGCACCAGCGCCTGCACTGCTCAGAGATGTCTAACGGGGCGCATTGGTTTGAAGTAGGGATGCACGACCGATCGATACTGGGATCGGATATCTGTGCTGATCCATAATTTATTTTGGATCGGGTATTGGCTTAATGATATCGGTTCAGCCGATGCCATTCTTGTGACCTAACGGAACATTCATAATGTTTTTAAAATTTTATTCAGAGTAGATTTGTTAGGCTGTGACTTGTACTATGAATAATAGTTACATAACACATATATGACCAAAAGTGTCTTATTGTTTTGATAGAAAATATTTTTTTCAGTCCTTCACTGGTACGGTTGATATCGGGTATAAGTAGATACTTAAAGCAAAGTGTCGAACTGGTATCGAACAGAAAAGCGGAGTTGAATCGATGCAATCGCCTAGTTTCCAGTACCTGATAAGTCTTGCGAGTTTACACCCGGGATTTTTAACATTATTTTAATGTTTGATGCGTTCTTGTGATTCTTAGAAGGCTTGAGTTACGAGA
>JBBPFD010000442.1:0-20451 GCA_038363315.1 Mugilogobius chulae
GAAAAGAGAGAAAGAACAGGGACGAGAGAGAGAAAGAAAGGGGAAGAGAGAAGAAAAAGGAGAGAGAGAAACAAAAAGGAGAGAAGTGAGAGAAAGAGGAAAAGAGAAGAGATGGAGAGAGAAAGAAATGAGGAGAAAGAGGAGAGAGAAGAGAGAAAGAAAGAGGAACAGAGAGAAAGAAGAGGGAGAGGAGACAGAATAGTAGAGAGGGAGAAAGAGAAGGGATAGAAAAAACAAAGAGGGAGAGAAGGAGAGAAAGAAGAGAAAAGAGAATAAAAGAACGAAAGAAAGGGAGACAGAAAAAGAGAGAGAAGAGAAAGACAAGCAAAGAAGAGAGAGAGAAAGAGGAGAAAGTAAGAAAGTAGAAAGAAGAGAGAAAAGGAAAGAGAGAGGGAAGAAAAGAAAGAAAATGGGAGAAAGAAGGAGAGAGAAAGTAAGAGAAAGAACAGGAGAGAGAGAGAGAGAGAGAGAGAGAGAGAGAGAGAGCTGTCAGGGTTAAATCCCGCGTGCGCAGGGCGGAGGCGGGTTCAGGTCTGTCTCTGCTCAGACTCGGTTCACTCTCGGTTCACACACGGTTCTCTCTCTCTCCCGCGCGCACGTCTCTTTCTCTTTATCTCTCTCTCTTTCTCTCTCTGCGTCTCTCTGTTTTTACCGCGGCCGCGCATGGAGCTCCGTCAGCGGCCAGACTCTGCGCCTCTGTCCGCCTCTGCGCGCCTCTGAGCGGGACACATGGAGCGGCAGACGTCCCGGAGTTTACGGTCCACCTGCGGAGCTCGGGTCCCGGAGCAGAAGTCCCGGTGCTCGCGGTTCACCTGCGGAGCTCGGTCCCGGAGCAGAAGTCCCGGTGCTCGCGGTCCCTCTCCGAGCTCAGGTCCCGGTGCCGCCGCTGCTGCTGCTCCTGGTCACGGCGCTGACGCTCGGACGCTGCTGCGACGCGGAGCCCGGAGGTACGAGACTCTTTAGTTTGATTTAAGTTTTGTTCACGTGACATTTAAACTTTCTCCGGAGCAATAATATTTCACACAGATGTTTGCAGCTCAAATGAATCTGGTTTAAAGTCTTTTCTGTTGAAATACAAAAGTCTATAGGTCTTTAAATATTCTAAAACAAAGTATAACGCGAGACAGTTTAAGCCCAGTCATGTTTACTAATGAGTTGTCACTTTTGCCAAGTTTTAGACTTCTTAATTTAAGAATTGTGTAACGTGGATGATTTCATTGATTTCCACAACAACGTCTCCATGTTACGAAGTTATATTTTTGATTTAACTGAATGTGAAAATGTTGTAGGCAATGCAAAAAATGAATTGAAGCAAAGTAAACATGTAGGACTGGGCATTTGGGGAAAAAGATATATTTTCATCATTCTCGGTCGACTTATTAATCGACTAAAAGCAAAACTGGTTTCAGTGTCTCAATGATCTGACCAAATGTCAGACCCAAACAAAAAGTAAAAACAGCTCAATGAGATTTTCATGTACAAATTGAGAATACGAATGTGAGTTATTAATTGATTAAATTATCACCAATCATCTAACTTCATTTCAACAGTGAAGAAAGTCATTTTCTTAATTTGTTTTTTTATCAGCCTTTTTTGTTGCCTTTTTGCTACAAACGATACTCGATATTTCGTTTTTGCATCACTTCCAGACAACAATCAAAATATTATCTACAATTCGGTATATTGCACACTTCTATTTTGTCCTCATATTGATCGATCTCGATTTTCAATCTAATTTTGTTTTAGCATTTTCGAAAACAAAATAAAAATGACTTTTGGTAAAGATTTTATAAAGATAAACAAAACAGAGGTTTAAAAATAATTAATATATAAACCTCAAAGTTTGTTTGCAGGACTTTCCTTTTGTGTAATCATGATCAAATGGAACAACAGGAGCTGCAACTATACGGACTGTTTTAGTGATCAATTATTGATCATTGTTATTTCTTTGATTAATCGATGAGTTGTTTATGAAATAAAATACAACTGTATCTGAGACAAATATAATCTGTAAAATATAATCTGACAAACTTCTGGCTCTCCAGATGAGAGAAGCACAGTTTAGTTTATTTTTATTACCTGTTTTAGTCCTGGTTTAGACCAGGTTTAGTCCTGTTTTAGTCCTGTTTTAGTCCTGCTTTAGACCCGTTTTAGTCCTGCTTTAGTCCCGTTTTAAACTTGTTTTAGTCCTGCTTTAGTCCTGTTTTAGTCCTGTTTTAGTCCTGCTTTAGTCCTGCGTTAGTCCTGGTTTAGTCCTGTTTTAGTCCTGTTTTAGTCCTGCTTTAGTCCTGCGTTAGTCCTGGTTTAGTTTTGTTTTAGTCCTGCTTTAGTCCTGTTTTAGTCCTGTTTTAGTCCTGTTTTAGTCCTGCTTTAGTCCTGCGTTAGTCCTGTTTTAGTCCTGTTTTAGTCCTGCTTTAGTCCTGCGTTAGTCCTGGTTTAGTCCTGTTTTAGTCCTGGTTTAGTCCTGATTTAGTCCTGTTTTAGTCCTGTTTTAGTCCTGTTTTAGTCCTGGTTTAGACCAGGTTTAGTCCTGCTTCAGACCTGTTTTAGTCCTGTTTTAGACCTGTTTTAGTCCTGCTTTAGACCTGCTTTAGTCCTGTTTTAGTCCTGCTTTAGACCAGGTTTAGTTCTGGCTCAGCGTGAGTTCGCAGCAGTTGACACAAAGCGGTCAGACTTGTTTTGAGGCGTTATGAAATCCAAATTCTCAGGTGAGAAAACGAGAGAAATGTGAAGGAAAAACAAGGTTCGACTCAAACTTCAGATTTCTTCAGTTTTCGTTTCGTTTCCGTCGCAGAATCAGATTTACACAAACACAACTTTGACTTTGACGCGTTTATGTTTTAAAAGTCTCTGTAAACATCAGGGCTGGGCTGCACATGTGTCACTCACCGCTGACTCCGCCCCCAGCCTCTCGTCTCCATGGAGATGTGTAGGTTAAAGCCCAACTGTGGGACATTAAAGGCAACGCAACATCATGTACAATACAGGACTAAACCAGGTCTAAACAGGACTAAAACAGGACTAAAACAGGACTAAAACAGGACTAAAACAGGACTAAAACAGGACTAAAGCAGGACTAAAGCAGGACTAAAGCAGGACTAAAGCAGGACTAAAGCAGGACTAAAGCAGGACTAAAACAGGACTAAAACAGGACTAAAACAGGACTAAAGCAGGACTAAAGCAGGACTAAAGCAGGACTAAAGCAGGACTAAAGCAGGACAAAGCAGGACTAAAACAGGACTAAAACAGGACTAAAACAGGACTAAAGCAGGACTAAAGCAGGACTAAAGCAGACTAAAGCAGGACTAAAGCAGGACTAAAACAGGACTAAAACAGGACTAAAACAGGACTAAAGCAGGACTAAAACAGGACTAAAGCAGGACTAAAGCAGGACTAAAACAGGACTAAAGCAGGACTAAAGCAGGACTAAAACAGGACTAAAGCAGGACTAAAACAGGACTAAAACAGGACTAAAACAGGTTAAAGCAGGACTAAAGCAGGACTAAAGCAGGACTAAAACAGACTAAAACAGGACTAAAACAGGACTAAAGCGGACTAAAGCGGGACTAAAACGGGACTAAAGCGGGACTAAAACGGGACTAAAGCAGGACTAAAGCAGGACTAAAGCAGGACTAAAGCAGACTAAAACAGGACTAAAACAGGACTAAAGCAGGACTAAAGCAGGACTAAAGCAGGACTAAAGCAGGACTAAAACAGGACTAAAACGGGACTAAAACGGGACTAAAAACGGGACTAAAGCAGGACTAAAACGGGACTAAAGCAGGACTAAAACAGGACTAAAGCAGGACTAAAACAGGTCTAAAACAGGTCTAAAACAGGACTAAAACAGGACCTAAAACAGGACTAAAGCAGGACTAAAGCAGGACTAAAAACAGGACTAAACCAGGACTAAAGCAGGACTAAAGCAGGACTAAAGCAGGACTAACGCAGGACTAAAGCAGGACCAAAACAGGACTAAACCAGGACTAAAACAGGTCTAAAGCAGGTCTAAAGCAGGACTAAAACAGGACTAAAGCAGGACTAAAACAGGACTAAAACAGGACTAAAGCAGGACTAAAGCAGGACTAAAGCAGGACTAAAACAGGACTAAAACAGGACTAAAGCAGGACTGAAACAGGACTGAAACAGGACTAAAACAGGACTAAACCAGGACTAAAGCAGGTCTAAAGCAGGACTAAACAGGACTAAAGCAGGACTAAAACAGGACTAAACAGGACTAAAGCAGGACTAAAACAGGACTGAAACAGGACTGAAACAGGGCTAAAACAGGACTAAACCAGGACTAAAAACAGGACTAAACCAGGACTAAAACAGGTCTAAAGCAGGACTAAAGCAGGACTAAAGCAGGACTAAAACAGGACTAAAGCAGGACTAAAACAGGACTAAAAGCAGGACTAAAGCAGGACTAAACAGGACTAAAGCAGGACTAAAGCAGACTAAAACAGGACTAAAACCAGGTCTAAAACCAGGTCTAAACCAGGTCTAAACCAGGTTTAACCAGGTCTAAACCAGGTCTAAACCAGGTCTAAACCAGGTCTAAACCAGGTCTAAACCAGGTCTAAATCCCCTGGGTCTGGTAGACAGAGACAACTGAGGGAGTTTCAGACTGAATCCCCTCTGGACCCATCCAGACCCTGATAAATCCTGACTGAGTTTTGTTGTTTCTGGACCAAAGCCAGACTCGGACTTTGATGTTTGCATTGAGACCCAGACCCGGACCCTGGACCTTCGACCCGGACTGGACTCAGATCCACAAACATCACACAGTTCTGCAAATAAATGTGGAAAGAGTTCAGTTTTTAGATCTGGTTAGTCCTGTTTTAGACCTGGTTTAGTCCTGGTTTTAGACCTGGTTATTCCTGGTTTAGTTCTGGTTTAGTCGTGGTTTAGTGAGTGAATGTTTGTCTGTCTAACCCTGCGGCAAGTTGGCCACTGTCCAGGGTGTTCCCCGCCTAAGGCCCAAAGTCACTGGGATAGGCTCCAGTCACCCGCGACCTCTTAACGGGATTAAGCGGTAGAAAATGAATGAATGAAAAGTCGTGGTTTAGTCCTGGTTTAGTCCTGTTTTAGTCCTGGTTTAGTCCTGGTTTAGACCTGGTTTAGTCCTGCTTTAGTCCTGGTTTAGTCCTGGTTTAGACCCGGTTTAGTCCTGCTTTAGTCCTGCTTTAGTCCTGGTTTAGACCTGGTTTAGTCCTGTTTTAGACCTGGTTTAGTCCTGCTTTCCTGGTTTAGACCCGGTTTAGTCCTGGTTTAGTCCTGGTTTAGTCCTGCTTTAGTCCTGTTTTAGACCTGGTTTAGTCCTGCTTTAGTCCTGGTTTAGACCTTCTTTAGTCCTGGTTTTGTTGTTTCTGTGGGCGAGTGTTTTGACTGAGCTGAAAACCTTGAAGCCGTTGTTTGGAAATCTGTCGGGACTAAAACAAGACTTAGATTCTGGGATCTTGGTCTTGGTCCTGGTTCATCTCGGTCTGGACCTGGAGCTGATGAGACTCACTTCCCAGAATGCCGAGCTGCTGTTGTTGTTTGTCTGAAACTATCACTCGACTTCAATTTAGGAAAAATGTGTCACAGTCAGCGCCTCGAGCCTGAGCTGGACTAGACCAGGACTAGACCAGGACTAGACCAGGACTAGACCAGGACTAGACCAGGACTAGACCAGGACTAAAGCAGGACTAGACCAGGACTAGACCAGGACTAAAGATGGACTAGACCAGGACTAGACCAGGACTAGACCAGGACTAGACCAGGACTAGACCAGGACTAGACTAGGACTAGACCAGAACTAGACCAGGACTAAAGCAGGACTAGACCAGGACTAGACCAGGACTAGACCAGGACTAAAGCAGGACTAAAGCAGGACTAGACCAGGACTAGACCATGACTAGGACTAAAGCAGGTCTAAATCAGGTCTAAAAGAGGACTAAATCGGGACTGAAACAGGACTAAAATAGGTCTAAACCAGGACTAAATCAGGACTAAACCAGGTCTAAACCAGGTCTAAACCAGGACTAACCAGGTCTAGACCAGGACTAGACCAGGACTAAAGCAGGACTAATACAGAGACTAAAACAGGTCTAAAGCAGGTCTAAAGCAGGACTAAAGCAGGACTAAAACAGGACTAAACCAGGACTAAAACAGGTCCAAAGCAGGTCTAAATCAGGTCTAAATCAGGTCTAAAGCAGGTCTAAATCAGGACTAAAACAGGTCTAAAGCAGGTCTAAATCAGGTCTAAACCAGGACTAAATCAGGACTAAACCAGTCTAAATCAGGTCTAAACCAGGACTTGTGCAGGACTAAAGCAGGTCTAAAAACAGGACTAAAGCAGGACTAAGCAGGTTTAAAGCGGAACTAAAACAGTACTTGTTCAGTGACTAAATCAGGACTAAACCAGGTCTAAATCAGGACTAAAACAGGACTTGTGCAGGTCTAAACAGGACTTGTTCAGGACTAAATCAGGTCTATATCAGGACTTGTGCAGGTTGTTGTGGGCTTTGCGTCTGTGGAATGTGTGGAATGTGAACAGGACTTAACAGGAGCCTAAATCCAGGTCCTGGTCGGTGTTGAGGGTTTTATGCAGATGAGCCACGTGCGTGTGTTGTTCTGCGCCAGGTCGTCGTGGGTCAGATTCTCCCCGTGTCTGTGCGTATGTCTGCGTGTGTGTCTGCGTGCGTCTGCGTGTCTGCCTGTGTCTGCGTGTCTGCATGCGTCTGCGTGCGTTTGCGTGTCTCTGCGTGCGTCTGCGTGCGTGTTTGAGTCGTCTCTGTGGATTCTTCTTTTCCGTTCACACCGTTTCAGACCTTGAGACTTTGGCAGGAAAAAACAACCCCACGTCACACACACACAGATAGTTTTATTATTATTATGACTCTGGAAACAGCAGAGACTCAGACCTGGACTCAGACCAGCTTTTTAAGTCCCTGTTCTTAGAGACTCGGACAAGTCTTTCACACATTTCTCTGTCTCTTCTCTTCATAAGCCTAACTTATGCAGCGAGCTAAACACTAATGGACACAGGAAGCTTTTTGGTTCCTTTCCATTTTTTACTTGACTGAAGTTGTTCCTTTGTGAAACTGTAACAGCTACAGAAATCACATTGTGTATTAATAGAACTGTAAAAGAACAATTACCTTAACACAGTTAGTTACAGAAAAACGTCTTTCCAAATAAGAAGCATTTACAAATACAATAAAACATTACATTCTCTCTGAATTACAAATGATGTCTCGCCCAGAAAGAGCTGTATTTACTTGTGAACACCTCGAGTGCTTAATTCTAAAAGGCGTTTTCATTCATTTACCTTCTGCTAGTGTTGTCACGATACTAAAATTTCAAACTCGATCCGATACTTGAAAAAAAACTCGATACTGATTTCGATACCACTGTGCCAACTTTAAGTTTTTCTTTTCTTATGATAGTATTTTTACTTTTTAATTATTATTATTTTATTGATATTTTTCTTTTTGATATTATTAAAACAATAGTATTTGAATATATTATTTGTTTATTATTAACTTGATTCATGAACCTTTACATTAAGGTTCATGAATCAAGCTTTGTTCTATGATCAGACACATTTGCTGTTTATGTAGTATATAAATATATATACAGTATTTGATAGTGTCATCATTTCCATCTCCAATGAGAAAAGGGGCGGGGCTTAGCTTACAAGACGGGGGAAGGGCGGGGCTTAAAATATTGATACTTGTTCAAACGTTCAAAACGATTTTAGTATCTATTAATATCGGGGAATCGATTTTTTTGACAACCCTACCTTCTGCACAGGTGGAGGCCACTAGATGGCGCTGCCACAAGTAAAGTAAATAGAGAAGAAGAAACAATACAAAATTGTCCCTCCACTTTGAGGGACAGAACAGTATGAGGTCAGAGCTGTTCCAGAGCATGTTGGTGTCCCTCAGGGCTGTGCTTTGTCACCTCTTCTGTTCTTAATCTTCATGGACAGAGATTCTCAGCGCAGTCAGGGACCAGAGGGTGTCCGGTTTTGAGCACCACAGGATCATCTCTGCTGTTTACAGATGATGTTGTCCTGATGCTTCTTCAAACTAGGACCTGCCTCGTGCACTGGGACGGTTTGAGTCGAGTGTGAAGCGTCAGGGATGAAATCAGCTCCTCAAATCCCAGGCCATGGTTCTCCTGAGTGTGTGCAGGAGTTAAAGTCTCTCAGTTTCTCCCTCACTCTGGTTCACAGTGAGGGAAGGATGGAGCGTGAGGTTAAAGTGGATTAACGTCAGCAGTGATGAGGTCGGTCTGTCAAAAGGCACCTGAATTCTCTGGTCTGATGAGGTCTCGTCTGGCCACTCTACCATAGTTTTCTATTTTTATTAAATTCAAAGAATACTTTTTTCACATTGTCATAATCAGGCATTGTATGTAGAATTCATTGAATACAGTTTGGAATGAGGCCTGTAACAGTGAAGCGCTGTGAAGACTTTCCAGATGCACCTCACAAGGGCTTCTTATAGGAACATTTTTGGCATTTACAAACTCAGAACACCTTCACACATGTTTCTGTTTCAGTCTGGACTCAAACGATCTGTGTTTGTGTTGAGTGAATAAAACTAAAGACGGAACAGTTTGAAGTGAAGGCGTCTGAGGTCAGAGGTCAGTGTTGTTCCACCTGCAGCAGATTCTTCAGGACAAAAACACTTTCACTTAGACCTGCTGCTCTGACACTCAAACCAGAGTTGAGTCTAGAGACACACAAAGAAATACATTTACTAACAAAATACTAGTAGAGTTACTTTGTGGATTAACTGTCGTTTAGTAATTAAATCATCTTTTACTTAACGACAAAAGACGAAGCAGAAATATGTTTTTTGTGAACCAATACAAATGTGTCCATGACTGAGATAATTGTTGATGTATTATGTCACGTTAAATGTTGTTTTAAAGGCTGAAAGTTTGTATATTTTGTTATGATGCAGCTGCGTTCAGGTGCAGTCCGACGTCTCAGATTTATGAACACGCAGAAGTACCAGTGCTGCGTTAAACATGAGAGAATACGGGCGATCGTGTTGTTGTTTTGTTCCAGTATTTGTGACACGTGTGGCGCGCATCGGCAGGCAGAAAGTGAGAGCAGCTACGAGAGCGCCTCGTGTTTTGGGCTTTTCCCTCCGTTTAGGATTGACATGTTTGTTGATTTCGTTTTGTGTGATAGAAGTTTAAGTCTCCATCATTGTCTGTGACTATAAAAATTAGGGCTGGGCAAGTTAATCGTGATTAAATATTTTGTCGGCGTTAACGCAGGTCACGTGATTCAGCCCAAAAGCATGAATGAAAGTGCCCCGTTGCTGCAGCTGCTCCTCGCTCTCATAAACAGTCCACAAACTGTTCTGGTGTATGGACAGCGGGACAGAGACGAGTCTGAGCTCCACCTGTGTTTTTAAATCGTCCAAAAAGACCCAGGAATGACGGAGTTATGGCCCATTAAGTCTTCAAACCGCCAACAGCTCATTAATATGCGCGTCGAGATTCAGCGCTCGATCTGCGGCGACGCGGCGAACTTTTACTCACAGGATAGTTTCACCCTCCCACAGTGTATTTAGTGACACTGAGCTGGTTTAACCAGGACTATCCGACTGGACAGGTTTTAACCCAGGACTATCCAGAACTGGACCAGGTTTCTAACCAGGACTATCCCAGAAACTGCTACCAAAAAGGTTTATATAACCAGGACTAGAACCAGGAACTACCCAGAACTGGGACCAGTTTTTTAACACAGGACTGAACCGGGACTATCCAGAAACTGGGACCAGGTTGTTAAACCAGGACCTATCCCAAGAACTTGGACCAGGCTTTTACATCATGGACTGATACACCCATAGACTATCCCATAACTGGACCATGGTTTTCATCAGAGACCTGAACCGGACTATCACCCAAACTGGACCAGGTTTTTCATCTAGGACGCGAGACCAGCGACTTATTTCCAGAACTGGACCCAGGTTTTTCATCAGGACTGAACCAGGACCAATCCCAGAACATGGACCAGGTTTTGTTCATCAGGACTTGAACCAGGACTATCCAAGATATTGGACCCAGTTGTTTGCTATCAGGATATCTGAACATGTTAGTTTACTCAATGTTAAACTAAATAAAGAGAGTCTAATGAGTGGCTAAACTAAAAAGCAAAATACACATAAGAGACATTTTGGTTTTATAATCACATTTTATGTTCAGCCTAATACTCAAGTGAAATAAGCATTCTGATTCCAAACATAACATTATTAAAACTGACTGAACAAACATGAAAACCAACTATGGGTGACATTATTATGTAAAAACTTTAGTTTAATTCATTGAACTATAAACATTTTTAAATACTATTTAATTTGGTGCTAAAAATGATATACTGTTATAGAGCACAACATGCGGTCATATTGAGAATGCCAATGCTAACTACCTGTTTGTGCTTTAAGAATACATAACGCACAGTAGTTCCAGGCAACAGCCCAAATCACATTCCAAATCACTGCTCTGTCGGCGATCTACCTTGCTCATAGACACAAACGAGCGTGTACAATAAAACTTGGCTGTCAGTTAGGGATGATAGTGATGTGCCAATAATTGTTTAATTATTGGATTGCGATTACATTTTTAATATTTTGCGATTACATCCATAACAATTTTTGTAAAATGGGAGAATGATGGAGACGTTGTTGTAGGACTCTTGTGTCTGCAAGAGACAAGGACGGGAAAAAAGCCTACAATGAGGTCAATATTGCTATGTATGTGAATCCCTACTTCATTAAACATATAGTATTTCATTATATGGAAATGTCACAGTTTAAAATATCTCAAATCTAGTCATGATGTTTTTATCTTATATATTTAATCTCATTAAAACATTTATGTCCCTCCATACTTAAATTAAATTACCCATTTGTTGCCTATAATTCTGTACATTATTAAACTAAATGAACAATTTATTTGCATTCTATTTTTCATTGACTGCAAACAGTTTACATCGATTCATTAAGCCAGGCTCATCACATAACAACATCTATATCCATAATATAACAACTTCTTAAGTGTATAGAGGGAACTGTTGCTGTAAAACACAGATAAATAACTAATATTATAATCATAATCACATCTATATATATATAAATTTCACAGGTGAGCTTATTACACTTGTAGCCGTGGGTTATTGACCCTAATTTTGTCCCGCCCTTGGCTTGGAATGACAACTCCTGATTAATCTCTAAACAACAATGGTTGTCTGTCTGTCTGTAGGCATCTTAATATATTAATGACATTTAAAATAAACCCATCGTCACTGAAAATTCTACAGGCTAAATGCAGCTTAAACAGATAGTGCACGTCTCCTTTAGAAAAGTTTAGGCGGACACAATAATAGGTCATAAAACATATTATTACACCTATCCGCTCAGGCGTCGTGTGTATTCTAAGTACCATCCCTATTTAAATACTCATACTCAGGTCTTTACTCCTCGTTGTTTATTGCTACATATAAGCCAAAATACCACAAAATGTGCACAACTGTACACTCTACAAAATGAAGAACCTAAATATATTTAAAAAAATCATCTTTTAGAGAAAAAATAGGTTAAAATAGCTATTTATTGTAGCTTTGTGTATAAAGTGTGATTAATCGCGATTAAAATTTGAAATGGGCCCAGCTCTAATAAAAATATCAAAAGAAGACTCAAAAGTGTCTTAACACAGTGACCATGACCATAAGTATTTGTAAAAATAATAAAAAGATGCGGTAATTATGTGGACTGTGTTATTGTGAGGATAGGCTGGGACATTAAGAAGAATCGCATAGGCCTGCTAGATTTAAGAAACAAATCTGTGCCGTTAGCTGCGGATGCATCAGAGCAGCAGCCGTGAGGAGAGACGAGGGAAAGTTCATTTCTGCAGTGACATAAAATATACAATGTGACATAAAATAAGAAAAATACATTAACTGAAGGTATGAAAATAAAAATAACTCCATTAACTTGTACTGGGAAATCTGTTCATGAAAATCAAAACATCAACATGGCTCAAATCACAACAAACACAACATTATGCTATTAACAATCCATTTTAAAGTTACTGGTGCAGTTAAGGTTGTCGTACTAACATTTTTTAAAACAGATTTTAGCATGTTTATGTTGGACTGTGTAGGTATAAAAACGTTTAGACGACGATAAGATGAGACAGCAAAAGTAAAACAGTTTGACGAAACAGGAGGAAGCAGCGTACAGAGCGAAGATTCTAGTACAGATTCCGTGTAATAATTCGCCTGGACGATTCACCGATAAACGATCCTCATTCACAAACAAAACTGACCAGAAGAAGAAGAGTCGACTGAAACCGCGGTTGAACACAGGTCTGAACCAGGTCTGATAGCCAGGACTCAACCAGGTGGTAACGAAGACTAAAAATGACTAAACCAGGACTGAACTTGGTGGGCTAAAAGCAGGTCTAAAACAGGACTATAACAGGACTAAACCGGTGACTTGAACCAGAACTGAACTGGGGCCAAAACAGGACTAAAAAACGCGGACTCCCCAAAGCAGAACTTACAAAACTGAACTAACCGAGACTAAAGAAAGAGACTTAAAGAAGACATAAAACGGACATAAACCAGGACTACAAGAAGGCCTAAAGAAGGACTTAAAAACGACATAAACCAGGACTAAAGGACTAAAGAAGGACTAAACAGGACTAAACCAGGACTAAAGAATGGGACGTGAATAGAACAGGACTAAACCAGCTCTAAAGCAGAGACATAAAAACCCAAGGGTTAAAAACAGGCGTATAAGCAGGTTTAAAACACACATTTAGGACTTCAATAGTTTAAAGAAGCTCCTCCACCGTGACTACACAGCAGGACTAAAGATAGACTAAAAGAAAGCACTTAAAACAAGGACATAAACCAGGACTTTACAAGAAGGACAAAGAAGGACTAAAACAGGACTAAACCAGGACTAAAGAAGGAACTTAAAGACACGACTTCTAAAGCAGGACTCAAACTGTACTAAAGAAGGAACTAAATACCAGGAACCACAGGTTTAATAAGAAAGGAATCTATAAACAGGTCTAAAACAGGACAAAACCAGGTTTATGAAGGCCTAAGCTAGGTACCAACTAGGTGTAAAACAGGACTTAAACAGGTCTTAGGACTGAACAGTATGACACTAGAAGTGTGTTGTTTCAGTGCTTTTGATTCCAGAACATTCTCATGTGACGTTACATAACGACAAATCTTGTCTTTAAGTGACTTTTGTGTTCTAAACAACTAATCAATGAACCAAAGTATTAATCTCCAAACTATCGATATAAATAACAATTTGTCACCACAGTAATGGTTATAGCTGCAGCTTAAATGTGACATAAACATATAATAACAAACAGTTTAACTGAGCCTGTCACAACAGAGACTGAACCAGTCCAGCCTCATTCCTCTGAGCCTGAAGTCAACCCGGAAATACAGGGCAACCTCAAACCTGGACTAAAGACAGACTAAACCTGGACTAAAGACAGACTAAACCTCGACAATCAAAAGACAAGACATAAACCCTAGCAGGAGCGCAAACCTGGACTAAAGACAGACTAACTGGAGCTAAGACAGAAACTTAAACCTGGACTAAAGACAGACTAAAACCTACTAAAGACAGATAACCTAAGAGAGACCAAACCTTGGACAAAGAACAGACTAAAGCAGGACCAGAGACTTGGATCAAAGACTAGACATAAGACCGGTCACCGACTAGACTATAACCTGGACGAAAGACAGACTTAAACCTGGACTAAAGACAGAACTAACTGCGGACTAAAGACAGACTTAAACCTGGTAAAGACAGCGGACTATACTCCTGGACTAAAGACAAGACGAAAGAGGTACATACAAACCAGGTCTAAACCAGCGACTAAACCAGGTCATAAACCAGGTCTAAGCAGCGTCTTAAGGCAGTCTAAACCAGGTCTAAACCAGGTCTAAAGCAGGTCTAAACCAGTCTAAACCAGTCGTAATCTATGTAGCGTAAAACCAGGTCTAAACCAGGGACTAACCAGGTAAAGCAGGAGCTAAACCAGGTCTAAAGCAGGTCTAAACCTATACAAAAACAAGGACTAACCCAGGACTAAACCAGGACTACAGCAGGACTAACGCAGAAAGAAAACGACGTAAATCGTAGATAAACCAGCGTCTAAACAGTCTAAAACAGGTCTTAAAGCAGGACAACCAGGACTAAACCAGACTAAACCAGGACTAAACCAGGTCTAAAGCTATCTGTAAACCAGGTCTATACTATTCGAAACTCGACAGAGTGAAGTGGCTCGAGTGATATACTGCATGTCTGTCACAACGTGTCTATACCCAGTGATACTACACCAGAGGTAACATCAATAATCAAAGGTCTCTATAAAGACCCAACGCAAATATGCGAAGAACATAAAGATCATTCGATGCTTAAATGTCATTGTTGCAAACCAGGACTAAACCAGGTTTCTTAAACCAGGTCTAGAACCAGGTCTAAAGCATGACTAAACCAGGTCTAAACCAGGGACTAAAATCCAGGTCCTAAACAATTTTGTACACAGGTCAGAAGAAAAGAGCGACTGAAATTTAGAAGTGTCTGAAAACCAAGCGTGGCTAGAACAAGGACTAACCCGGGGCGACTAAAACCAGGGACTACAGCAGGACTAAACCAGGTCGTAACCAGGTCTAAACCAGGTCTAAACCAGCGGTACCTAAAACCAGGTCTAAATCACGGAATCTAAACACAGGACTAAAACGTCTCAGGACTACAGCAAAGAGACTAAATCCCAGGACTCCAGGATCTAACCAGGACTACGGTGACACACTTAATGATAACTCACATTGATACAGGATTTCGCGACACAGTCGAGCGGAAAATGTCTAAATGCAAAATCAATCCAAATCATGTGAGCACTTATGAAATCCAGGACTGAAGCGGACTGGAGCTGGTCTAATCCAGGTCTAATCCAGGCCTGGTTCTGCCTCAGGGCCTCGACTCGGCGCTAATGCAGTTGTGTTTTTGCTGGAGGCGAGGTCACACGCTCAAACTACAGCTCCCATAATCCTCTGCTCTGCTCTTCCTGTGTTGTGTTTAGACTCAAAGATCCACAAGAGAACTCAGAGCAGGTTTAACACTAACACGAGTGAACGAGGACGTGTGGGGGTTAAACTTTTATGTGTTAAAGATATAAAAGCTCTGGTGAAATATTTTTTTGCTTATGCACTGTAAAAAATCCTAAGGCCAAAAAGTTAAACTAAACTAAATCTTTAGGTTGATATAACTTGACATAATGAGTCAAAGATTTACAACTGAGACTTTTAAGTTATAAGAGAGAGAGAGAGAGAGAAGAGAGAGAGAGAGAGAGAGAGAGAGAGAGAGAGAGAGAGGAAAGAAAGAGGGAGAGAAAGAGAGAGAGAGAGGAGAGAGAGAGAGGAGAGAGAGAGAGAGAGGAAAGAAAGAGGGAGAGAGAGAGAGGAGAGAGAGAGAGAGAGAGAGAGAGAGGAAAGAAAGAGGAGAGAAGAGAGAGAAAGGAAAGAGAGAGAAAGAGAGGAAGAAAGAGGAAAGAGAGAGAAAGAAAGAGAGAGAAAGAGAGGAGGAAAGAAAGAGGGAGAGAAAGAGAGAGAGAGGAAAGAGAAGAGAGGAGAGAGAGAGAGAGAGAAAGGAAAGAAAGAGGGAGAGAGAGAAAGAGAAAGGAAAGAGAGAGAGAAAGACAGAAGAGAAAGAGGAGAAGAAACAAAAGAGAGAGAGAGAAAGAGAGAGAGAGAGGAAAGGAAAGAGAGAGAAAGGAAAGAGAGAGAGAGAGAGAGAGAGAGAGGAAAGAAGAGGAGAGAAAGAGAGAGAAAGGAAAGAGAGAGAAGAGAGGAAAGAAAGAGGGAGAAGAGAGAGAATGGGGAGAGAAAGAGAGGAAAGAAGGAGAGAGAGAGGAAAGAAGAGAGAGAAAGGAAAGAAAGAGAGAGAGAAAGAAGAGAAAGAGGAGAAGAAACAAAAGAGAGAGAGAGAAAGGAAAGGAGAGAGAGGAGCGAAAGAGAGAGGAGAGAAAGAAGAGAAAGAGAGGGAGAAGAAGAAACAAAAGAGAGAGGGAGAAAGAGAAGGAAAGATAAATAAACAGGAGAGAAAAGGAGAGAGAGGGAGAGAAAGAGAGAAATAGAGTGAGAGAAAGAGAGACGAGAAAGAGAGAGGAAAAATAGAGAGAGGAAATAGAGAGAGAAGAAAAAGAGAGGGAGAGAAATAGGTGAGAAAATGAGAGAGAGAGGAAAGAGAGAAAGAGAGAGAGAGGAAGAGAGAAAAGGGGAGAGGAGAGAGAGAAAGAGAGAGAGAGAGAGAGAGAGAGAGAGAGAGAAAGGAAAGAGAGGAGAGAAAGAGAGAAAATAGGTGAGAGAAAGAGAGAGGAAAGAGAGAGAGAGAGAAGAAAGAGAGGAGAAGAAGAAACAAAAGAGAGAGAGAGAGAAAGAGAAATAGGAGAGAGAAAGAAAAGAGAAAAGAGAGGAAAGAGAAATAAACAGGAGAGAAAAGGAGAGAGAGGGAGAGAAGAAGAGAAAAAACATTAGAGACAAAAAGAGAGTCAGAGAAACAGGAGATAAAAGAAAACAGGAGAGAAAGAGAGACGAGAGAGAGAGAGAAAGCAACAGACACAGTGGAGAGGAGAGCCAGGGAGGAGACAGAGAGAGGAGCGAAAGGGGGGAAGAAAGAAGAAGAGAACGTCAGACAGACACGCTGGGAAAACAAAACGTGTGGATGACGTCACCTTCGTGAGTCACGTGACAAGATATCACACATAAATATATATTAGTTAGTAATGAACTCTTCTTGTAAGTATAGAGAATATCTAAAGCAATTCATTTAAAGGGACATAATGTAAAAAAAAAAAAAAAAAGCTTGATTAAAATTTTGTTATATATTTTTTTCAAAAGGTAATTATTTTAATTCTAGGCTACATCATACTTATGTAATACAATCAGTGTATTTGTCACTGTCAGCCAAATCAAATACCAATCATTTAGATTTTACAATATATATGCGTAATTTATTTTTTTCTTTAGCCGATAATCGTGAATAATCGCCAAAATCGTGATTTTGCCTTTGCTATAATCGTGATTCTAAAATTTGATATATTTGACATCCCTAGTTTTAACTCATCTGCTCTTTTTTGTTTTTCTTGTTTTTTTTTTCATTCATTTTGGGTTTTAGTAGTTTCTTCTAGAAATTCTCACATATATATATATTTTATTTCTACATTCCACACAGTGTTGCATTTGGGTTTTTGCAGGCTCAGCAAAACAAATTAAATGCTTTATAGAGCTAATTTTCACTATTCTAATAATTCTAATCTAATAAAGATGATGACCAAAGAAATGTATTACAACTTGTTGCAGTAAACTTGTCTAAATTATGTTAAAAATATATTTAGAAAATCATTGTGACATTTTCAACACATTATAATGTTGATGGGATTGAGAATTTGTGATAAATTTACAACACAAAACTGTGTGAATATTTATTGACATGATTGTTTTGTAGTCACTAAAATCTGCAAACGTTTGTTCATAATATATATAATCTCTATAATTATTATATTTGTTAATAGTTAGGTCATTAATCTTTATTCAGCGATTTTCTTTGGTCAAAGTTTATTTGCTGCGTTTTAAAGGAAAATGGAGCTCCTAAATGTCACAAATAATTACAGTTAGGGGAACAATATTTATCTCACAAGTTAAAATTGACCCTGCTTTGGGGGGCCCTTTCCTGCCCTGGGCCCCGGAACTAGCACCATTTACCCCCCAGTTCAACACCCCTGCCTGTGACCGCGGTCCGGCCCAGCCCTGTCCTAGAGTGAGTGATGAACCAAAAACCAGCTATCCTGTTGATAATACTGAAATATGAATAATGAAGTCATGTCACACATTATTAATGTGGAAACTGAAGAGAAGATCAGGGCTTTTACTACGTTTTCCGAAGATACAGATTTGATCGAGGACCTCGGCCTCGTGAATAGAAAGATGGTCAGACTTAGCGTTAGCATTGACAGACAAACACATGCTTTTATAAACACACTTTGTTGAAATATTCCTCATTTGTAAAGTATTTATTATTTAACATGATTTAGAGAAAATCACCAACAACTCACTGTTCACTGCCTGATTCTGTATAGTATTTTTTTATTTTAGACTGAGGTAGTGAAACCCCATAGAAATGAACTAAAACAGGAAATGAACATGCCAGCAGAAGTTTGCATTTTTGAAAATAAATAAGCCAACTGAGTTCTGTGCACAGAGCCAGTGCACAATTAATAGCACATCATTACTAGACTAGAAACTGGATAAATCTCAGCAATTAACCACCCTGGTCGCTTCCTCTTCAACACACCAGACCTTAATTCCCAAGGTCTTCAAACAGGTGTATCTAAACCGCAGTTTCTCAAACAGAACTAACAACCAGTCTCAATACTCTAGGATAATACCAGGCTACCACATGAGGCAGGATCAGAACCGGGAAGACTAAAACCAGACTCACACCTTAGCTGCTCAACACGTATTAGAAGGATCTAACTAAAAACTCAGGTCATAAGCCACGGCATAGAAGTAGTACATCTTCTGTAAATACAGAGCTCACCATACTTGGTTAAATTTGATGAAATGACATAAAGCTAGATATGCAGTAGAGGTTCAACGCATTGATCTGTTTATCGCTCTCACCTCTCGCTCAAGAGCAAACAAAACAAAATGGGGAAAAAATGCAACAGGGTTTAAAACAAGAAAACAATGCGACTACTAGATTCTTGTGACGCATACTATAGTAATTTCAAGCAGGCGTTATAAAGGAGAGTTAATTCGATAATCATAGACCTGGCACGAAGTTCAAAGAACCACGCCAGTTTATAATAAGACCAACATAAAATAAATATATTTTTGATATACTAGTTTCAGACGCTGAGAATATAGGTGCAGCATGGCTATCAAGGTGATATTGGTTTGAGAGTCTAAGTGTTCTGAGCAGCTACCAAACTTCGGATATTAATATCAGTAACTAAACCCAAAACTAATAAAGAGATCAGAAGTCATACTTACCTAACTCTTCTCACTAAACCTTGAACAATCATAAGTATGATATATGTCAGTCCATATCATGCATTCATATATCATAAAGCACTGGGTAGTTAAATACACTGCTATTACAGTAGCAGGCTATATATCAACGACAACACCGTGACATAGATATTCTGCTAAACACTACAACTCATCTGATGGCTATTGGCGCCACTACCACCCAACTTTCATGATTAGTGCATTAAACAGGATCAAATAACAATAGAAATAACACACGAATGAACAGGTCACTGCTGCATTCTGCCCACGTCTGCTCACTGTGAGCGGACAATCAGCTACACAGGACACATAAGAAGTTACACGTCAATCGGACAAAATCATGACCGCAGTAGGTTTTACTCACAGAATAATGTTCAGGTCTTACTGACATAGATCATTATACAATGTTAACTGACATAGATAGAAAGTTCAATTAACTCATACACAGACAATATCATATATAGATTAGTCATAGAATTACCTGACAATAATGTAAGCTCATGTATACCATGACCATAATAAAAGTTTCTGATATTTGACTGAAACTATAATAACAGATGTCATGTTTATCTGGACAAGTAATTGTGAAGATATTCATGTATCCTATCACACGACATAAACTAAAAAGCTCAGTCGGCTATACTAAGACACTCCACATAATGAGGTCCATGTTTTACTGACATAGAGTATAAGTCATGTCTCTTAATATAAGACGATCAATAAATGTCATGTCTCACTCTCATCATAAATAAAGTCATGTCCTTCACTGAATATAATTAAAGTCATTTATTTAACTGACATAATAAAGTACACTGTTTTAACTTACATATAAAGTCATGTTTTACTGGACATAATCAAGTGATGATTTACGAGACATAATAAAAGTTCATGTTTACTGACATAATAAAGTCATGTTATTTACTGACATAATAAAGTCAATTTTACTGAAACATAATAATAGTCAATGTTTTACTTGACATAAATAAAGCTCATGTTTACTGACCATAATAAATCATGTTTTACCGACATATAAAGTCATGTTTTACTGACATAATAAAGTCATGTTTTACTGACTAATAAAGTCATGTGTTTTACTGACATAATAAAGTCATGTTTTACTGACATAATTAAAGTCATTTTTACTGACATAATAAAGTCATGTTTTACTGACATAATAGTCATGTTTACTGACAAATAAAATGTCATGTTTTACTGACATAGAAAGTCATGTTTTACTGACATAATAAAGTCATGTTTACTGACATAATAAAGTCATGTTTTACTGACATAATAAAGTCATGTTTTACTGACATAATAAAGTCATGTTTTACTGACAT